>JAVFBZ010212203.1:0-13036 GCA_032466195.1 Katharina tunicata
TTTTATACTAATTCACCTGCAAATCGACCAACTTCATATCGATCGAAACAGATTTATATCCGGTTGTCAGAAACCCCCTATTTGGCTGACGTCACTGGAACGTCTGGAAAATCAGCTGTGATGTCCTCTTAAATAAACTTATTATTGTTTTGGCGGGAATCATTTATATGTTGGAATGGAAAACGCCAAATCTTAATCAACAACAATTTATATTTATAATTTCGTATTTAGATCGTTAGCCAAATTGGTTGTTCACATCAGGAACAAAGTAGTCAAAACTTAAATATACTAGATTTAATATATTTATCGCTTAGCATTTGGCTAATTGGCTAATATGAAACTAGGGTTCTTCTTTATAATAATAATAATAATAATAATAATAATAACCATGATTCATTTTATGTACTCTTTTCAGGTTGTCATCCTGAAGGCGCTAGGCAGCGAGGCGGTTTATGGCTGCAAACTTTCTAAGGAGTAAGGCTGTTACAG
Organism: Katharina tunicata; assembly: GCA_032466195.1. Classification (NCBI taxonomy): domain Eukaryota; kingdom Metazoa; phylum Mollusca; class Polyplacophora; order Chitonida; family Mopaliidae; genus Katharina; species Katharina tunicata. Next base: position 490 of record JAVFBZ010212203.1, read on the forward strand.
ATTCATCACAACGGCCTACATTTCGTTTTAAGCAATAGTTCAAGCGGATGGATGGATAGACATGAAAACATTCGCTACAATTAGTATTTGGATTTAACTTTAGAATATTCACTTCTTTGAGAGGCATTAACGTTTTTGACAACATAAGCATGATAAACTGTTTAGGCATAACAACTTCTTTATTTATTTGTTAGAATTTTAATCGGATTCCAGAATTCGTTTTTACGTGTACGGATTCATTCTCCATCAGACCTAGTGTTCAAATATTAAGATCAACCTGTGACGACTGAGCAAAGAAAATGTTATCCATATGAGTCAATTGCACTTGCTTGTGAATTAAGGACTTACTCTGTTCTGCCATTTTCTTAGAAGACAAACAAATCTATTTTTAACTAATTTAAGATTTAGATTAAAAATGAAACTGCAATTTATTGTAAATTTTAAGTTTTAACTAAATTTGTCATTTATTATGTTTTTATTTAATATTGTACAGATATAATTTGAATAATAAGAAAAATAAATTCTAGTATTTAACTCGAATATTTTATGTAACCGCAACTTTGTTTTCCTAGTCCGCCCTTGAAACATTTTATACAAACGTCGGTAAGTAAACCTTCTGTTTGGTAAAATGTCAGCTGTCTGAGTGGTCGGTCTTTGTGGACACCCATAATAAACTGCTGTTCATTTACTGCCTTAATCTGATGGCCGTGTGTTCGATTCCCGTAGAGTCAGCCTACAAATTCAAATTAAAATACTGTTTTAATATATATCTTTCTGTCACAGATAGTTGTCATCTGACACAGGTATACACTTTAACAGTTCATTTAACCGTAGGACTTTAGACGTGTTTGAAATGTGATAATATCATAAATAATACAAATGACACAACGGTTAATATTAAGTAATGATACCTTAATCGAGTTGTCTCCTCGCTAGGAATCTTCACATTGCGCAAAAACGATCAAAAAATTTAAACCAATAAATGAGACATCTCACTAATCATTGGTCAAACCATTCTGGCAATCAACCAATCACTCAGTGTCACCATCATCCTGACAATCAACCAGTCACTCAGTGTCACCATCATCCTGGCGATCAACCAATCACTCAGTGTCACCATCATCCTGGCAATCAACCAATCACTCAGTGTCACCATCCTGGCAATCAACCAATCACTCAGTGTCACCATCATCCTGGCAATCAACCAATCACTCAGTGTCACCATCATCCAGGCAATCAACCAATCACTCAGTGTCACCATCATACTGGCAATCAACCAATCACTCAGTGTCACCACCATCCTGGCAATCAACCAATCAGTCAGTGTCTCCACCATCCAGCCAATCAACCAATCACTCAGTGTCACCATCAACCAGGCAATCAACCAATCACTCAGTGTCACCATCCTGGCAATCATCCAATCACTCAGTGTCACCATCCTGGCAATCAACCAATCACTCAGTGTCACCATCAACCAGCCAATCAACCAATCACTCAGTGTCACCATGAACCAGGCAATCAACCAATCACTCAATGTCACCATCAACCAGCCAATCAACCAATCAGTCAGTGTCACCACCAACCAGCCAATCAACCAATCACTCAGTGTCACCACCAACCAGCCAATCAACCAATCACTCAGTGTCACCACCAACCAGCCAATCAACCAATCAGTCAGTGTCACCACCAACCAGCCAATCAACCAACCACTCAGTGTCACCACCAACCAGCCAATCAACCAACCACTCAGTGTCACCACCAACCAACCACTCAGTGTCACCATCAACCAGCCAATCAACCAATCACTGTGTCACCATCAACCAGCCAATCAACCAATCACTCTGTGTCACCACCAACTTATCACTCAGTGTCACCACCAACCAGCCAATCAACCAATCAGTACTTTGTTGATTTGCGCGGGCAAGTTGACCAGTCGACAAACATAATTTAATCGGTTACCTACATTTTATTGCGATAAGCGTTCAGTCCCTTCAATATGGCCTAATCAACTGGTGATCAACTGAGAGCGAATTAACACCATATAATATTGCGTAGTTTCGGCGGAAGAAACTCTGATTTTCAAGGACAGACAATTTAGTCTCACGCAAGGTCACCATATAACGTGTTCTTCTCCCGCTAATATAAAGTGAAGCTGAATTATGAACATTATTTTTCGGAATTAAATTATATTCAGTGAAACCCTTTTTATATATGTCTAATAAGATACATTGCAGTGTGCAACCAGGGCAGCTTAAATATGAGGCTGGGCAGACACTTACAGACACGGTATGAACATAGGTCTACCATTTGATAAAATAATCCATCAAAATCCAATTATATGAAATTTTCTATATTTTTCTTAAATTACCGGCCGTATTAACTTACAGAAAATATAAATATTAAAGCGTCTGGTTATTACTTTGATTAGTCAGGCATTCAATTGCTCTATATGTAAGCAAGGACTTATATTGATATTATATATAAGTCCATGGTTCAATCATTCGAGGATTTGATATTATTGATCTGGGGAATCGACTTGAGTCACCTACTTAGTAAGCGTTCGCATTGGCCATATTATTCGTTCTTTGTACCTAAGTATATTACACAGTTATGAATTTTTGGTGAGGTTTATACTTTTATACAGACCCCCATGCAGTAGTTAATATATAGAGAGACGCCATGGTTTATATGACTACTTTGAGTGAGTATAACTCTGTATAGACAAATTAAAAGGACTTAACTGTTTTATTATCTGACGACCATTAAATTAGCTGAACTTATCAGCTGTTATCCGAGTAATAGATCACTGTTTTTGGACATTTGAGATCGAGACAGACGATATTATTGACACAGCTCAAATCAAAGAAGAAAACGGAATAGCCGTCGGTGATTGGTTGAGATTTGGCGAGGTGTATAACAACTAGAGATATACACCTCGAGTCTATATCACGGGTTACGCAATGATCAAGTCATATAATAAAAAAGAGGAAAGTATAGATTGGTTTTCCTGAAAGTCTTTACCAAAAACATAATAAACGAAACAAATGATGACGAGAAACTCTTCATGTATGTGCCTTGTGTCGTACCCAATGGTATTTCACTTCTCAAATCTACGGTCTGGTTTTTGGGGAGAAGCTGGTGGTTCGACAGATTCTTGAAGCAACATAATACCACAAAGCCATGCATGACTAAGGTGGATTTTTAACTTCTGTGAATATCGAAGAAGTTCAAAATCCATTTTAGTTATGTTTTTGTTATGTTGGCTTCTAAATGCCGCTTTAACAAAACATACTATCAAACAAACTCTAGTATCGGAAATTTTGTACTGTTCAATCAACCGATTTCTAAATTTCACTCTTAGATTTTGCTGTGTTTTATCCCAAATGTATAAAGGTTGCTAAAACAAATAAAAGTAATTTATATTATAACTATTTTAATTTGTTCAATTTTGAAGTGAGCTGAACTGTTTTAGAAGGGATTTGATATTCATAACACTATTTTAACGGCGGGTGATTGTGTGTGATTCTCCTGTGCCTTGATGCTCTCTGGTCTAAGGGGCACAGGATGTCAGTTAGTTGTGGTGTCCTGTTTTGTTAATGTTATGTAAATGTTTTGCTTGTTGCCAGCGTCGTTTACGGTGGTTTCATTCACCGATTGGGCTGACACGCTGTCATATAAGTGAAATAACCTTGAGTATGGCCTAACACCCCAATCAAACAAACAAACAAACACTATTTAAACCCCCTAACCCAAGGGTGTCTTTTCGCGTTTCCACTCTCCTTATCTTTACACAATAATGTCTGTGGGCGGAAATCCGAACAATCGGAACTGGAAACTATAAAGAGCTATCATTGGCTGAACAACTTCTTGTGTCTTATCTTGTCTTCTATAATCGACCAAGCGATATTTCTCATTAAATTATGACCCATACTAATAATGCCTTGCTAAACTATAGTTATCCCAAATGCCTTATCCAATAAACATGTTTTACATATCTCCTACGAAAATCGATTCGTTGTCTGGCGAGGTCAAACCTAATCTAGTTAGCCAATAGAAATTCGATACCCGTGAACCTAATGAGGTCAAATTGTCTAGTTATGGTGAGGTCAGCTATTATATAACAACATTCATTTGCATGAATAAACCTATCTGCCGACTCATTTGGGGAAAAAAAAAATAAAAATTATTTTCGGCTACTCCGTCATCAAATATTAATTTTGTTTCTCCCGTAAGTTTTTATAGGATACTACTAATGATGGTGTTATTGTAGACGATTCCTTAGTTTTTCTTCCCACGACTTAAGGCATGTTTTTAGCTTATATTCAAGCTGTTAAACTTAACGAATAGAGGAGCATTATCTTTTCAACAGAGCTAACTCTTGAAGTGACTGAACATTATATGGATGTATTTCTGCCTACTTTTGAAAAACACGGTCGTCATATCAGTCTTAAATACGTGAGCACGTCAATCAATCAATCGAGTAATCAATCAACAAACTGAATATCGACAAAAGTGTATGGATCAAGTGGTTTAACAATATAGCCAAACGTCATGCAAGTCATTCTCGACCATTCCGTTCTGTCAATTCTCTCTATTGAATATGAGTCATTTTGTGGATGGAGTCAGGGTAAATCCGCTATATCGGATGAACCCAAAGTCTTATATACTATCTTGTTTAAGTGGCGTCAAACAAGGTATATGGCAAAATACAAAATGATAAATATCACCCCTCAGAGTTCTTTTTAAAAGAACTATGGCCAAGGGAGGTCAGCATCTATATACATTTATAGAAAAAAATATATATTTGATTGGTCTTCGGCGTCGTGCTCAGCCACCGGAAAACTTCCACTGTATACCTATGGTTGACAGGCTGATTCGAACGGAATCAGCCATCCAACACCATCTCAGACGTGATACGATCATCACCATTTTGGCCGGAACTTTTTCACAGCCTGTGGGTCAAACTGCCAATGAAGACAGATTCCACAGTTTCTATTTGTTTTACATTCAGAACATAATTTACTCCTAAACTAAATATTGTGCATCTAAAGCCATCTGAAATTCGCTCGATTAATGCACTATATTTTCTTACGTGTTCATTGTCCTTACGGCAGTATATAGGCTTCCGGCGAATAAAATGTAGCATTTTGATACTTATTCATACACCTATATCACGGCCGAGCTAAGAGATTTTGCCGATTGCGTCCAATACTCTACCAACTGAGCCACGACTGCCTTTGGTCAGCGACGATATAGTTATCCTCTATGAATCCATGTACATGTATACCATGGATAATTCATTACAACTAAAACGGGAGCCCTCCTTGTATCCAGGCGCAGGAATCCATCCAGCATCACAGTTGACTTTAAAGCTTCGACCATACACTCTTCAAACTCTCACAAACACCTAGGTGTAACTTTTTCGCATGATGCTTCTTGGAATGAGCATGTAGAAAATATGGTAACAAATGCTTCAAAGAGATCCTCAATGTTCTCTGGGCTAAAATATAGATTGGACAGGAAGAGCCTTGAAATTATGCATAAATATTTTGTGAGACCTACCCTCGAATATGCCGACGTGGTTTGGGACAACTTAAAACTAGAACAAATTTACAGATTAGAGCAAATTCCAAAAGACTGCCTGTAAGCAATAACTGGTCTTACCAGGAGTGTTTCGTCTCAATTATTATATGAGGAATCTGGTTTTTAAACGTTAAAGCTTCGACGCAAAATACACAGAAGTTTTTCCATAAAATATTTTACGACAACCCACCAAATAGCCCTTTTTATCGACTGCCGCAATTAACGTCTGAAAGAAATCCATATCCTCACAGACCCAATTTAAATTTCACTCCATTCTTTTGCAAAACGGAATATTTTCGAAAAACCTTTTTTCCAACAACAACAAATGAATGGAAGAATTTGCCCATACACCTTAAAAGCCTAACGGATAACGAAATTTTTGGTAAAAAAATAATAACTTTCTTTAAGATTAGTAATCCTTTGTCTTGGTATTATGTTGGGAGCAGAGCTGAAAATATAATTATTTGGCGCATAAGAAATGGATGCAGATCACTCAATGACGATCTCCTAAGCAATTTTTAGACGACGAACGCTAAGTGCGCCTGTGGACGAACTAACGAGACAACTGGCCATTACTGGTTACACTGCCCACTCTATAATGACCAAAGACAGCGTATGCTTTGATGACATTTCTGTGTCTGGATACAATATAACGGTATCTTCAGTTCTCTTAATGTACGGGGATTCCTCATTAACAGTACAGCCAAATAATACCATAGCCTGCTTATGTTGCACCTTCATTAAAGCAACCGATCGATTTGCCTGACCTGCAAAATGATCCGATCAATACTTTCTTAAATGAAAACTATGTAGACACATGTAATACTCTTAATATTTCCAGCAACTAAGTCTAGTCTATGCATCTGATGCTAATCTGTGCGTTCATTTATTTAGTTATTTATATATTTTTGTTCTCTCTCCAAACAACCAGTGTAATGAAAAAATCAAAACCCCAGCCAGCTTATTTGTACATAGTATATGTTCGTATGATCCAGTTTTGAACTTATGTTACCTGCACCCTTGTCTATACTTGCACTGCACCAAAATATATGTACCATGCAAATTATTTATTGTGGGAAGCATTATAAGCTCTGCTTATCGCTCCCATTGGAATAAAGCTTAAACAAAAACTAAAACGGGAGAATATTTCCTATAAAATTTATAGTCTATTTATAGAGCCTCACTAGCTACTTAAAAGTCGAAATAACAAATTATCTATAAGTATTTAGGATCTAAAAAAATTATTTATGACATTATCATCATCTGTAAAATATCAAAACTACAAATAATTACCTCGCAGAGCAACCGATCTATATGTATTTGCAAACTTAAATGTCACGAAACAGTTTAATTTATATTTCTGGAAATGTCTACGAAATAAAAAAAATATATATAATATTCAGTCTGCGCAGTATAGTTAATCATTGAGAAACACAAACATTATCATTAGCTCTTTCCATTGCTTTTATTTATTGAAGGATTATTATATCTTAGTGTGAAAAACCAATAACTCGGGGAATCTGATTGGGTAAAAGTACGAAAATAGGTGCTGAGCATTCTGCCGCGGTTTACATTACCACTCTCAAACAAATACCAGGAACCGATCCGATCGGCCCAAACTTCGCGTGATTTCTCGTTATTTCACTTTCATCACTTAGCTCGGCCGTGATAGTTGTATGAATATGTATCAAAATGGTACATTTTTTTGCCGTAAGCCTATTTACCGCTGTAAGGACAGTGAACACATAGGAAAATATAGGGTAATCGAGCGAATTTCATATGGCTTTAGATGCACAATATTTAGTTTAGGAGTAAATTATTTTCTGAATCTAAAGCAAATTGAAACTGTGGGAACTGTCTACATTGGCAGATTGACCCACAGGCAGTGAAAAAGTTCCGGCTATAATGGCGATGATCGTATTACGTCCGAGATGATGTGCGCAGTACATTCGATGGCTTCCGAGTGGGAACCGATCGCATCGCTTCTGATCGGAACTATCTGTAATAGCGACGTGCGACATCACCCACGCCAGACTGCAATCATGAGTACAAATCGGACTCCATCGGGAGATGCGCAATATTCCGAGTTACTATCTTGCCAAGTTCTGTAGTCATTTGATTATTATTGACAGAACATTTTCACCCACCCAAACCCTTTCTTAAAAAGAAGACGAAAAGGATTAGCAGTGATTTCTGGTTCATAGAGATCAAGTGAAGCCATCATCTACAATTACATGTTTGAAGCTTACATATGAAATCAAAACTCACGGATAAACAAATAATTATGTGATAATGGAGTAGAGAAATAAAGTATCAGTATCTCTTGATACCGAAATGAGCCTACTGAATAGACATTTTGTGTAAATGAATGTTGTTATATGATGACCTCAGTCTGATCTCATTATGTCTCGGGATATCGAATTTCCATAGGCTATCTAGATTTGATTTGGTTCGATTAGTAAGCAAATGGCGTTTCTTACAAGATGTATAGACATTTTGATTAAATAAGCCAACTGGGATGATAACTACATTTTCAGGTAGACAACAAATGTCCAAATATCGACTTAACGATTTTGATATACAGGAAACGACGAAATAACTACTATTTAGAAAATCAATATCAAGTGGCTATTTAAGAGTAACTTCATTTCATGTAGAACGTTCATGTGGTAAAACATCACACATGCTTGCCTTCTTAAATGACAATATAGGATTGATTGATTGATTGATTGATTGATTGGTTGGCTGATTGATTGATTGTTTGATTGATTGGCGAATTGATCGATTGACCGATTGATTGATTGATTGATTGATCGACCGATTGATTGATTGATTGATCGACCGATTGATTGTTTGGTGAATAAAGCCGTGCCAAAGGGTATTTCACTTAAATGACGCCGGTGTGCTCCAACAGCAAGCAGTAGTAGTAAGACAGTGATATAATGTGAAGTCGCCTCTAGTATTAGCTCCTTTGTACAGATAATTACTACAGTGGTGTGTATGAAAAAGTAACTCCGAAAAAAAGTATTTCTAACGCATATGAACAATAAAAAGTATGTTACTCTGAAAAAGAAAAGATTTATTTTGATTGGATATTTCGGCGTCATTATACCTGCGTCAGAAGTGAACCTAGAAGTGGCATTTACGCGAATATAAAACCGTATTGCCAACTCTTTGTTGTCCGGGTATGTTTTTGCTGACCTGAAGTACTTCATCATGAACAAATATTGCCTGTAAATGTTCATATGTTCTGGAAAATAAATATATTAACATAAGCATCAATTATATTTTCATATAGAACTTCTGGCCATAACTGGTGCATATACCTTGATATACCCTACCCCGTAACATTACTTAGAGTGGAGCATAAAATAATGACATCGAGACAAACTCAGTTTACCTTGAAAATAATGCAATATTCTTTACCTTAGTGTAGACTAGCCCACTTGATCTAGATGATAAGGTGATTTTATAAAGAGATGAAATACACGACCTTGGTACCGGACGACCAATCTACATATCATTTATTAAAACATCTTGATAACATAATGATATCATTTATTAAAATATCTTGATAACATAATATATTTGTTTGATTAGATCACAAAACAATTTGGCACTGACAAATTAAATTAGGTTACCGCACACAGTAATCAAAGTATTAAACGAGGAAAGAAAATGAGTTAAATTATTATATAAATTATTTACAGTAAGTTAGCAGCAGCATAACTAGATACAGAGATCTGTATCGTATTTAGTCTACTACGTAATCCATATATAACGATACAGAACAGTACTGAACAAAAATGTGTATTTTTAGTTTTGGCACTTATTGGTTTTAATTCTGTTTTTATGTATCAAAAATGTGCACCTCGCGTATTAGCAACATGTAAAAGCTAATTTTAGTTGTCAACTCCTGAGGGTAGCAAGATGGCGGCCAAATTCGAAAATCTCTCTCCATCACTCGATTTTTGTTTTGAAATTACTGCCGCATAGCGAGTTTTTCACATTCAGAAGTTACTCCAAATACAATATTTTGATAAAAACTAGACAAAGAATTGGAGAAAATGTATAATAAGTATCGAATAAGACGGTAAATTTCAAATTTGTGCCCCGCATTGCCCTCTACGATGCGGGATTTGCAATGTTTTAGCATGGCCCAGTTCTGTAGCTACAGCATAGCTTAAAGCAACGAAGTATTAAAATCGAAACATGACGCATGATGACATATTTCATACAACCAAAACCCAGAGAAAAATCGAAAATATAACAATGTTAGCATTTCTCTTCTACTTGTAAAATCTTAAGCTAATAATTTCCATCCTTCATGCTGTAACTTCTACGTGGCTTTATGACAACTCCCACGTCGCTCGATGGCAGCAGTCTTTACCAAATTCTGGAATAAAATCCAAGACGGAAATTGGACATTAATTAGGTAACTGTGGAAATCTTAAGATGAAAGAGATTCGAATTGGGACATTTGATTGTGTTTCCATACAGCCAGATAATTTCTTTGTGAATTGCTTCGTACAGTAATTATTGCTTGTTTAATTGGTTGATGCATCAGAAGACGTGAAGCAATGGAGATATCCCTTTACCTTGTGCGAGAATAATTATATAAAATAGACAGCAGAAGAAATTTGTATGACGTTATTTTTTAAAAAAATAAACAAAAATAAAGCATGGCAATAATATTTTAAACCTTTTTAGCAAAACTGCTCATATTTTATTATTTTTGTTGTGCCCTCCTATATGTGTAATACGAATGATAGAGGAATCCGTTTAACAACATCTCAGAATTTATCGCAACATCACTGACGTTTAATTAATTACATAAAAAATGAAACAAAAACAGAAAATAAACCATAAAAAAGAACAACACACGCACACACGCAGAAAATGAAACGAATTAAAATCTGGAACTTGTCAGTGTAATTTATTTTATTTTATGAGGTTTGAAACCATACGTGAGGTTACGTTTCCCACATGACGGCGTTTCAAGCCAACGGACGGAGGAGATTGTCTTGGATATCGCCGGCAAACAGGCAATACAGGTCAACCAGAGGAAGTCAACAAAAACAATCACTAAAAAGTAGGCTCATGTTGACCATAAGGGCATGTATTGTTGGTTGCTTATAATTGGTATAGGATAATTATATAAATTTATTTTAAATATTTTGTATTTATATAGAAATGTACCATGGAAATGGGATACATGATGTGTACTGTTCACCGCTCCCATGAGAATGAAGCTTAAGAATTAGTTAGTTGCGTTCCTGGATGTACTGACATTCATATATTGTATAAGTACCAACCTATCACGCGAGATCTCATTATGTAAGACATGTACAAGATAAATCTCTGGGGCCTCGTGGAGACATTTTGAAATCGACCCACTTCAGCTGATTATATCAGATATTGCACACGGCACGTCCCATACGTTTTCTACTGCGTCTCGCGGTAGGAAAAATTTGTCTCCTCTACTAGAACAATTATTTGACTTAATTCCAGGTCAAGAATTAGCAGTTTATATATCAATCTATGAATCCCAAAATCAGGCGGAATACATGCCCGCACCAGGCCCCAGAGATCTATCTGGTCCTCGTCATACATAACGAGATCTCGTGAGATTAGATTGGTATTAGTACTGACTTTTTTCTTGTTTGGTCATTGACAATTGGTGTTCACCGATGTGCTCAAGGATATTTAACTTATATATGACGGCGGTGTATTCCAACAATAAATAGCCTCACTATATAGTGCAACCTTTAGTGTGAATTGTCTTTCTTCGTTATGAAATTATTCATTATATATTGTTAGGCAAAGTCAAACTTGGAAACGCTTGGAACATATTACCCTTTTCAAGAATGTTCCTAATGGGTGATTTATAAAAAAACATTAGTGTTAAGTGTACCCCGAATGGAAATGGCCCTCTGGCTAAGGGCAGTGTGTTTTTAGATTATATTTATGCTGTCATACCTAACACTGGAGGAAAATAATCTTTTCAACAGTGATAACACTAAAATGACTTTAATGATTCTGTTAAAGTGAGTCTATAGTTGTACAGCGCCGTCATGTTAGTGAAATACCTTGAGCACGGCGTTAAACACCAATAAATCAATCAATCAATCAATCAATCAACCTAATGAAAATGTAGCGAAACATCCACAAAATCAACAAATTTATGTGAAAACGCATCACAAAATATCCTATGCTATCTATTGTACAAACACCCATATAATAAATCTTCAACTCTTAACAAATTAGATATTACCTCTGAGTCAATCTGAATGAAGAAATCGAAGCAAGGATAATCATGTTCCACTAGTTTAATGTGACTCCTCTTCGTTCCGTGACGTCGACTTTGGTTTCTGACTTTTTACTCAACATGATCGAATCAACAAATTACATGCCAATTATGGTGGCAAGACTGTTTCATCGGCGTATTTTTCTAAATTGCAGAGCGGGATTGTGAAACCCTTATTAGCTTTGCATTCTGATTGGTCAGTTATTGGTAAGATATGTGTTGTAGCCGTTACTGATGACAGGTTTTAAAACAGCCAGAGGTTTATCAATAATAAGTATATGTATTAAATGTCGCAGTCGTTTGTGTTTCAAGGGGATTTTTTAATTGTTTTTTTTTTTATATCAGCTTAAATCCCATTCATAACTGATTTACATCACTTTGAGGAGAGAACTATTATTAAACCAAGTCACAAAAGTTTACTATTTTTCAGTGAAGAAACGATTTTTTTTTTCTTTCGGAGAAAGGTAACGAATCAAGATTTTGATTCTTTAAAAGGGGCTGGGCTAACAACCATTGGCACAGCGTGACCCATTTGAAAGGGGCCGGGCTAATGACCATTGGCACAGCCTGACCCATTTGAAATCCTACGATTATTATTCATTTATTTGGTTTAATTAGACAATTGTCGACCAACATGACACAAGTACCAACGGCGCG
>JAVFBZ010212247.1:0-13034 GCA_032466195.1 Katharina tunicata
AGTTCTGCTAAATTCAGGCAGCATTTCTCCATCTACAACTAGGATTTTACGTGGCCCAACACCTCAGGAAATGTTGGAGGAAGTCCTAAGGTAACGTTATCTGCCATTGTCGTATGGTACAACTGTTTGTACTACAGTATTTTGTCGTTGTTATAACCTCCCCCAACCCATGCCCTGCAGTAAAGCTTCCTTTGCAATCGGTTCAACGTCACAAACCCTTCCCTAACATATGCCATATGGTGAGCACTTCGCTAAGGGACATCAAAAAGCCATTTTCTACCGGTATTGTATGCAAGCAAGTGGATGTGATGGTTGGCAGTAAATTCATTTTGGTTTCGTTCTGGAGGGTAGTTGTCTATAATCTTTAGTATACGGGGTACCATTAAAGAAGCATGTTTGATGCCAGTGGAGTCGTCGACGGTGGCAGTGAGGTCGAAAGTGGTTTGTCTTTCCGATCTGAGATGAATCCGGGTTGGATACCACAAAGCCTTCCAAAAAATTACGCTTAAAAATCAGGATTTTTTTTATGAAAACAGTTTTGATAAATGGCTAAATTTTCAAAGATTACATTTCCCTTTGGCTTAACTTTTCCTCAGGATTTCCCTGGGTGCGACTTTAAGTAGGCTATTTTGACAGATGTTAAGTCTCGGTAACAAACGTGTTTATCTTTCATAGCCAAAAGAAGTAGAGATTGTTCAGTCGTTCCCGTTTCAAGTGCTTCAGCGGGCCACCTCTTATTGGGCAAAGGCTCAAAGCAAAGCAAGTAGTGGAGCCCCTGATCTCCAAAAACTTTATTTTTTTCCAAATCGTACAAGACACATGTCTGCGATCGTGAATCCAACCTTGAATATACATTATTCATGCGAGTAAATATTAAATATCTCACCCTGGCGTCAAATCTTTGTCAATCAAGGTAACAGGCTGTCGTTCTGTGATGACACAGGAGGGAAGTGGACATAAGGGAACTCATATAAGAAGAGCTTATAGCTTAAGTGTGTTATGAGATTTACTTCAGAAGAGTCCAACATGTATAAGGGTTTTGTTACGAAAACTTATTTGAGAAAACAATAATACATTCGTACCTAAACGAATTCAGATGCCGAAGACATTTTCAAAGTTAGGACATAACAAAATGTGCTAAACTAAAATACTTTGGAGACAGATGTTTTGCATTGATATGAAGTATTTGTAAAAAAGCTTTCTTCCTTGTCTGTTTTGTTTTGTTCTAATGTTTAATTATTTCAATAGAAAACTGAGACAATTTGATTTTATATACCCTATATTTAACACGCGTAATTTAATGCAATATCGCTTTCACCAGTCGTCACTGCTTCTAGACTTTTTTTTTTCGTTTGAGAATATCTAATAAAGGACATTAACTTGAAATTCGTTGTTATCTGCGACCCACAGCGGTTCGACAGATCCAATTTCAATGAATATTCTCTCGCGGCTTGCTGCGTGTTTCGTTCGGAGGTGCTCCTTAGTTGATCATAAGGAAATAAGGTTTGCATTGATCGTTGTCTACTCTCCCACGCGTTGAACACCTTTGCCCATCATGATGGTCGACCGAAAACGCCGATTTCAATGTACGGTTAATGGATTATAGACATTGTTCTAAACTTTTGGGAACGCGTTAAGTTTTAGACAACATTTTGACGTGATTTTTTGACGAGATCGTGTTTCTGGAGCGCCAAGCCCAACTGACTGTACGACAGGCAATTAATGAAAAACGTCTATATTTGCTGTTTGAGTCCCCTGATGAATCGGTGCCTACAATGGAGGTGACGCAGTGCATCGAACATGATTAGGTGAACTTATTAGAGCAGGCGCTTTAGCACAGATTCATCGACATTAAGCATTTAGCAGTTTATACCCTGGGAGGTCCTTGTACATGGTGTTGGAAAATATCCATTCCAAATTATTGAATCCTGTATGTTCTTCGAAAATCGGAATGATAAATATTGGTTTGCGACGCCATGAACAAGTTGTACACATATCTGTATCCAGCCAAAGAAGAGTTGCGCCAACAATGTTGGTTCGCATTATAGGAGTCGATTATTCCTAGTAGACCTACATAGGCTTCGCCTGGCTTGTAAATAAGTTAGAATTACATGTTACGACATCTTATGAGTTTTCTGAAGATAAACTACAATACCACAGAATGCTTGGTGATTCCAGATAACGAACTGATAATAACTAGGCCTTACTGGGTCAATATTATGGCAGGTCAAGCCTCAATGTGTGTCAGTAGCTGGATAAGACGTCCATTAAGCGTCTGTTGGTTCTCTTGATTGCTTAACGCTAAGATTTGTATATGGGACAAATGTGTGGCTGAATTGGGGATATTTCTAGTAAACTTTCCCAGATTTCACTTATAAGACAAGTGGAATACAACCTGATGTCAGCTGTTGGTCTGTTAGTCTAACCGAGCTTAAAAGCTGGTCGTGTAATTATTTACTGGATTTTGTTCTAAATGTTTTTAGTATTATTGGAATGATAAAGAAAAAAGAAACTAAGGTTTCTTCTGGACAGACAATTATCAACGAATTAGGGTGTGCTATTCGAATTGCCGAAGTTTATATGAATACGTTCAATGGAAAGCAAGCACGTGTCAGACAATTGTCGTCCGCTTCTCCAAAATTCAATTATATGTCAATACGAATCTTATTTCCAGAAGGTCTCTTTTTTTTTTTGGAACAGTTTTTACAGGTTATAAAAACATTAAATGAAATGGGTCAAACGGTCTGACGACAGAGGTCATAATTCATCAAGAACACAACGCCAGGAAACATTTTCAGCAGTCGGACATACGAGTGGATTAATGGCTAAATACCCCATTACGACGATTGTTTCTTCAGCAATGTTTACACTATTTGAGAGTGCTGTATCTCAACCCTGTTTCCGAACATCTGCTTGCTTTTTGTACTTAAACAAGACAAATGAATGAACGTACATCAGCGTTACAAAAACACAGGTTCTTGTTACTCATGCTATTTTAGGACGTTCTTTTCTTGGTCAAATGACAACAATGCATCTTAACTCTGCTTTCAAATATCTTACTATTTCTTTCATAGTTTAAGTCATATCATATAACAAAAAAGACTTTGGATGTTAAGATATTCTTTCTTTGAAATGACATGGAAGGATCCTTCGGTGTGCAGTTAGCAGAAAATGATACTGGAGGCAGCATGGGATGTGTCCCGGGGAGCTATGTAGGATACCATGCGGTGGACCCGAGCATCGTTGAAAATATTACCTCGCCGTCTCCTGCCGTGGAATTTTCGGCATGGGAAAAGAGCTTGAAGATAACCTTTTACGTTTTGTCTTTCGTCGTGGCTGTCTGTGGAAACGGAATGGTTATACTAGCAGTGATATTTAACAAGAAAATGAAGACAACTACGAACTGCTTGATTCTAAACTTAGCCATATCTGACTTGTTGGTCGGGTTATGTTGTATGTGGATTCATCTGGGGAGCAGCATATCGTCTATCTGGCCTTTTGGTGCAGCAGCCTGTAAGACAAAACTCTTCCTACAAGGTGAGTCCGACTTCTAAGCCCAATCAGTTTAATTCATCTGTTGGGTGTACTTTTAATAAACAATCTTGCTCATAAAACGGTAAGGAGCAATAACGGGTGCGGGCCAAATAGTATATACGGATTCCAATTTCTGGTATATTTTCGGTTTAGGCATACTGTTTGATCCGCCATTATTTCATCAAATACCTGTTAGAAGATTGGATCATTGCAGCCCTTTACTCTAAACAAATATATATTCGATTTGCGTGCAAACTATACTGGCGCGGTGCGAAGAGAACTCACGCAGATTCCTCAAGATCGCAAAGGCTTCATGCGATATCCCTAAAGAGAACAGAATATTTAAATGATCGCGATGTCTGTCGCCTCTTCCTAGAACATGTTGTTGAATTTAGCCCATTGAAGTATCTGAGGAATCGTTCTAAAAAAAGATATGACAGTCCGAAAGTGGGTTATACACTCAAAGCAATCATTACGGTACAATACTGTTATGTATATAAATAATTTCAAAGCGTTGGATGTGCAACCATTGTCTCTGTGATTTACACAGCGCCGTATTTATATCTGGTTGACTTTAATACATTTCTATATTCAACAGGTTATTCCTGAGATTTTTAAATTCATTTATCCAGTAGTTTTTTTCCAGAGTATTCTATACAGTAAATTTGAATTGGAATTAGGTCAAAGATATCTATCTGACAAAGACCAACTTTTACCGATCTACTATATATACTTGATTCCTGTGATGTATTTCAAACCTTCTGATCTACGTGATTTTTATTTCAGTTCTTGTTGTAACATCAAGCACGTTGACTTTGACTGTGATAGCTGGTGATCGCCTGATAGCGATAGTGTTTCCTCTCCATAGTCGTCTGTCTCCTCTAGCCACTGGTTTGATGGTTTGCTTGACATGGCTGGTGTCCACCGCGACAGCCTTACCTCAACTAATTGTAACAGAAGAGAGACAACTCTGGTGGAAGGATAGGAAAGAAATCTGGTGCGAGGAAAATTGGCCTAGAATGTATATCAACGAAAACTGTGATACAACGGAACCGGGGCGGAAGATTTATTATACAGTATACGTGGTGCTCATTTATTTATGTCCTGTTATTTTCATGGTGGGAGCGTATACTTTAATCATGATTACAATTGTCAATAGGAAGTTACCAGGGGCTGTAACAGACTCAATGACAGCAGCACAGGACAAATCAAAACGAAAGGTGAGAAAATATGACACACCTTGAAAGTGGTAAACTCCGGCAAGGATGTCATGTATGTAGGGATCAAATATTTCGGTTTTATGACGATTAGTTACACCATCTGAACGGTTTAACGCATATGGCCTACGTTTGAACATTATCTTTAGCAATTTGACTTCCTTGGTCTTTGGAACTACGTACAGTATCTAATCTTTTCAAATTTTTCCTAAGTTTTTGATATTGTAGCAATTAACTTGTTTGAAAAACGTAAAAAACAAAAAGTGAGAAAATGCCAAGAAATATTAAGTGTGGCATCATTGCATCAAATTGTTATTAAATATAACTAATTAAATTGAATATAACTAATTTAATTGAATATTACGCTTTAAATTGCCACAGCACTTCAATGTTATGTCGGATACAAAATCAGGAAACTTAAAATCAGGCATAATGGATTGAGAATGCATTCTTCTCTTTTTCTGGTGGAAAAAATATATACGACTTTGACCAACACATGTACTGTGTGCTAAGGTAACCCCTTTGACACAGTTACAGAATGAATGTTTATTTAACTGCAGGTTGTCCGGATGTTAATGGGAGTAGTGGTTACGTTTATTGTCTGCTGGACGCCCCAACAAATATTTCTACTCTGGGAGGTGTACAGGACTCCGGGAAAGGTAATCTCATTATGCTGCTTTATTCTGTCAATTGTCTAATACGTGTATATGTTTAGGTCATCATCCTGCTATACCTTTCCTGCATTGTAACCACCCTGGTTGGGAATGATGGCCAAGTTAGTATTGTATGTAATACCATTGCTAGGTAGGCTGCTCACTTACCCGATGAACATCCCTCCGTGACCACACCCTGTCATCACTGGATATTCAAAATAAAATCAGCGTTGGCTTCCAAGCTCTTGGGATTGAGTCAACTTTTTTGTATTCGTCATATAAGAGAAATACCCTTATAGATTACAGATATTAAAACCAGTCAAATAGATAAATATGGATTTCATTATAATGGGGGTCATCTCCTCCTCAGTTTTCCATTAACAAGTAAACCCTTATACGCGTTCATAGCTAGATATTATCAATAAAATTGACCTTCCTCATTCAAAACTCAAACAGAACGAATTAAAGACGAATTTCTATGTAAAAAGAAACTAGTAAATTGGGACTATAATATGTTACAGTTTAATTGCGTTTGTATTAACAAAGAATAAGAGAAACTCGGATCAAGGAAGTCCTGTTGGTATAGTAAATAGATTTCGGCTTTATTATGCCATCATCAGTTATTATTTCATTATCACGAAATATATTACCTATTATGACTTTCTTGTTCGGAGTTTCTCTAATGCTATGTTACTCTAATTACATTTGTTCAGATTCATTTTTGTTATCGTATGATGAGCTTATTGACACATGGGCCTACGAAAAATTCTAAGCTCTCTTGAATTCAAATCCATCCATATATGTTTGTCTTTACAGTATTCAACGTATATTGACGGGATGAAATACGCAGCTCTGTACATAGCATACTCCAACAGCGCAGTCAATCCAGTTATCTATGGAGGACTGAACGAACACTTTAGAAGAAGCTTTGTGCAAATTTCAAAATGCACCAGGTTACGGAATCGAAATAGAGTCGTTCCTGGTAAGACATATTACTGTTTGTTTCTTAATATTAATTCAGTTGTGGTTTAGCGAAAAGTTCATGAACGGTTCGCGAACTAACTACAACAAATTATTACTTTGGACTTATGGATCCTCTTCATTGAACGGACCTTTGGTGGTATAAAGGCCCTATGGAAAGTTTTTAAGAAGTTTCTTTCCTGTTTTCCACCAAAAACTGGCAACGCAAAGTCGTCATATATATAAGTGAAATACTCTTGAGCTGAACGTTAAACACCTATCAAAGAAATTATTCAAATTAATACTTGTCATATCAAATGGTCATTTGTACGAATTAGACTTAACCTAACACCAATAGTTCCCAAGGAGAAAAAGGTAAGTCTACCAAATGTTGCCATTCTCCTTCACATCTTGGTAAAGCAGCCTTTCGCTTTGACGATAGGCTATCCGTGTAGCTTTTCCTAGCTGTGCGGTATGGCTTGTTTCAAATAATTCATATTTAAGTTGAAACTTGAAAAAGTTTCGAGACTATAGCGAAGTATCATTCTACAAGAGGAACGATGGACTCAAGCTCGTTCCAATGTTAACACCAGTATTGTGCTTATGTATAAGTGAAATACAATTAAGTTCTTAGGACATACAGACCACAATTATTATAGCCCAAAACATATTGTACAAAAGTTATCTTCCCTTGTCGTTTCAGAGACTGTGCCAGATGTAGTTGAAACCCATGTGGAAATCAATCAAGTTCAAACCAACTTGTAGACCATGAAGTAAAGAATGACCACACGAATCCTAATGATCTGTAGGGTTGTATATGAAATGAAGAAATGTAAAAGAAGACAATATCTTGATTAAGTAGATCATTGGAATCGAGTATGAGTCTAAGGCATAATCTAAGGAATGTGTAGGAAAAGAGGCAATCGGCCAAACCTCGAGTGATTTCTCGTTGTTTGGCTGTCATCACTTAGCTCGGCCATGATAGGTGTATGACTATGTAACAAAATTGTACATTTTGTTCGTCGGAATGGACTATGAACACGTAAGAAAATATAGGGTAATCGAGCGAATTTCAAATGACTTTAGATGCACTATATTTAGTTTAGGAATAAATTATGTTCTGAATGCAAAACAAATCGAAATTGTGGAATCTGT
The DNA here is from genome assembly GCA_032466195.1 of Katharina tunicata. Lineage (NCBI taxonomy): Eukaryota > Metazoa > Mollusca > Polyplacophora > Chitonida > Mopaliidae > Katharina > Katharina tunicata. Next base: position 7,520 of record JAVFBZ010212247.1, read on the forward strand.
CTACATTGGCAGTTTGACCCACAAGTTCCGGCCAAAATGGCTACGATCGTATCACGTCCGAGATGATGTGCGCAGTACATTCGATGGCTTCCGAGTGGGTAAAGAGGTAAAGCGGTGTATGCAGCTAAGAACTGTGTACAGGTATATCCATCGTATCTCTTTGTTACGGTCTTCTCAGATCAACGTGTGGGATTGCAACAATACAAAAACTCTTGCCCTGTGCTGGAAACAAAGATAAATTGCTAATGGTAGAAACTACAAATCCTGGATTGGGTTTTCAATATGTTATGATGAAAGTGCTGACCCCTTTAATCTATCCACTTGACGTTGAAACAGCTAAGCATGGGTCGAGTGCTGCAATAAAAGGCAATCACGAATTCACGATCGCTCTTGTTTCAGTTGTGATATTTGGAACTATCGTGGAATGCCTTTGAGAACCTTGGCGCTATAATGACACAGACAAACTGTATATAAGCTATTACGTGTGTATTGATTTGTATATGTGTGTGTTTTGGAATGGTTCTTGGAAGATGATCCGTGAGTGAAGGCGAACCTTTTGTTTTATTAGAGATTGCTTCAAATTGCGTCAGTATTGTTTACAGCTAGTCCTGTATGTCTGTGAAAACTGTGGAACTACTAAAAAAAATGGTAATGGCTCTGGCGTAACCATAGTTTTAACGATTAAACCCAAGAAGAAACTTGACATTTCACCCTCTTTACTGACAATGGTAAGAAAGTAATCCCTTTGCAGTCAATTGGTCAACTAACTGTACAGTAACCAGGCATACTCCCCACTGAAGAAAGGCCTACAGTTGTTTCAGGAATACTAATGGCTTGTCAACCCTTAAAGTCTCGACACAAGTCACAATTGTATTATCTATGGCCATTAGATCGCCTGTTGCTCCGTTTAGTTATTGATGTTCAGTCAACCAATTGGGTGATGTTTGAAATTATTATTTGACCCTGACAAAATGTGATGTGTGTGTGAATCGGATTAACATGGGTTTGACTTTTAATTATTGCGATGTACTACTGTAAATGTTCCCCGAAGGATTTGACTGACCTTTTCAAAACTTTCAACCCATTATACTTGTTTGCAATAAAAAATATATGTGAAGAGAGCAAAACTGGTAGGGTGGCGATTTTGTCACAGGCAGAACAGTGTGCGGCCAACCGCTTGTGGCATTATTTTGGGACAAGGGGGAACTACTCTTTGAGACAAACAGATTGTACCAGAGTTCGGCAAGATCTTAGTTCGGTTAATTTCAGAGTATAGTAACTTTTATATTAAACATTGGCTTGAAAATTTGTCCCTATTATAGCGGGCCGTGAACTAGTAGTTATGTTCAAATATTCTGCTGGGATTTGTTTTTTTTGTACAAAGTTCGAACATGTGTTATTATAATGACTTGCCACATTCAAAAGATTCAATAGAATTGTAGAGTCGAGCAACTCATTTTTGGCATACGCAGTTGTGTCCCTTACCATGTAGCCAACTCGTCGAATTGTAACCATCAAAGAGACCTGTTAACTGGGTGTAATGATCACCCTTTTGTAGTCAACCATTTCAACGTTTAGGATTATGTATATTGGTGTTGCCTGATATAACTAGTAACAGCCTGATAACTGATTAATATGGGAAATAAAACATAGGCTTCATACGGCCGAGTTTCATGATTACTGGTATAAATCTTTGTTTTGAGATCTATATTTGTAAAGGTTATTCATTCAAAAATTACTCATTTATGTGTAGCAATATGAGTAATCTGTGCAGATGAGTATGAAGCGACATGGTACCCTACTGCCATGTTAAGGATGGCAATTCATCTAGACCCAATTACATGAAGTTGTAATCCGATAACGAGCCTTAATATTTTCAGAAAGTATATATATACATAAATAATTTGGTTCCATAAATTTCTGGTATATGGCCGCATAGAATTTCGATAATGAGATATATTCACTATCTCCATCCAAAATCTTAAATATACCTTAAATTTGAGGGTTATCTATGTGAATGAGACATAGTGCGAGTTCGTCATGTGTCATAATTCCTTAAGTTCTCCCTTGTTTGTAGTCAATGGGGAGTATACAGTTAAAATTAAGCAAATGTGTCGTATACAGCTCCGTAAGGCGCAACCATATTCCTCTTGACAGGGAACAACACATTTCTCCATTTGGCGCAACCATATTTCTCTTCATAAGGCGCAACCATATTTCTCTGTACAGGGACAGCCATTTTTCTCTGTACAGGGACAGCCATATTTCTCTGTACAGGGACAGCCATTTTTCTCTGTACAGGGACAGCCATTTTTCTCTGTACAGGGACAGTCATATTTCTCTGTACAGCGACAGCCATTTTTCTCTGTACAGGGACAGCCATATTTCTCTCCATACGGTGCAACTTTACATTCTGTAACTACAACAAAGTCTTTACCGATTAGCTAATAGTTTTGATTTACTAAATGTGTTATATCTTTCATGAATAGTTTTTAATATTCACATGTGTCTTCAGTGAATATGAAATAGACAACACGTAACAAAGTATCATATGTTTTCTATATTATGCGATATTTCTTATACCAACGAAATCATGTCTTAACTATTACCGATATCTACAGTGAATTGGCAACAGTTTAAATTCAGCATAATTACGTGTCATAAAGACGTTGTTGTATATAAAGCATCGATTATTTCTACAAGCTGTTTATATCTTTTGTTCTTGGTAACCTGTACTGTGATAACCCATATCGTATAAATACTTTCTTCACAAAAAGTGGATTGCTTAATTTCATACTTCTTATCTTAATATGTCTGGATGAATGTTGCACAACGTTAACATTACGAATAGGAAATAGTTAAAATGTTGCAGATGTGTCATTTGATACAGAGATTCAACCATATCTTAAGTGTCGCTAATGTCTAAAGCGTGGGGAATATACTTCGTCCATCATGGTTTTATACTTGGGTTGTATATTAATTAACATTGCTGTTTTGTAGTAGTAGAGAGCATTTGGCAGGAAACTTGCTTTTAAAATTTGACTTTCATATTGTGATATTATTTTTAAAAAAAAGAGACATTTAAGGGGGATTATGCTTACAAGTTTTACAGCTACTCCAGGTTTCTTGACAGCTTAAAGAAAACAAAGACATGGGTTACTTCATGTTTGCCACAAGTTATACAGTAAAACACTTTGTAATTCAACAATCACATTCCTTCCATTTTATAGATGTTCTACAAAATCGGTCAAAGTTTAACTTGTAAAAAGGAAAACCTATACAGAGAGAAATCATTAATCAACACAAGTTTATACCTTTAGAACTCATTCATAAAATGGTATAATATAGTTGTCTTTATGGTAATAAACAACAACAACAACAAACAACTTTTACATTTTGGCATCCAGCGTGTTGAAATCTATTATTCCTTACCGGTATTCAAATTATAGGCCCCTCAAATGCTTTGAAAATGGAATAAATGACTTCAGGAATCTTGAATGCCAAAATCTAAAAGTTGTTCGTCGTTGCGTATTCATAGTATGTCTAGACAAGCATAACATCATCTAATATTAATATTTAGAATAAAAACGTTGCGTGCAATTCATCATTCAATCACGAACCTACACGTGATGAGAATGGTACACTAACTAATTAACGACCTGTCATTCTCATCTACAACCTTTAAGTTGACTATGTTTATTTATTAAAGGATATTTCACTTACATAATGACTTTGCGTCGCGGGTGTTTGATGGAAAGCCGGAAAGAAACCTCGTAAAAAAAAAACTACGATCTCCACACCCATCGGAAAACTTTCCTTACAGGGTCTGCAGGGGTGTTTACAGGGTCTATGCAGGATCTACTTATGGTCTACAGGGGTGTTCGAACCTATAGCTGGTATAGTGAGGAAGACTCAGCAGTCCAACGTTTAACTAACTGACCAACGGTTGCTGTGACAATTCCGTTTCTTTTTATAATTATTCTTATATATTTTAATTGTATACTTTTTCACATAGGCGTTCATGAACGTATCTAAATACGCTCTTCTATAATACAGGTTGCACACTTTAAATTTCAGATTCAATCGTGTCTAAGCGATTATATCACAATTTTACTTCTACGAATCGGAAATAGTTGCAGTCTATCTGCTCCCTTTTTTTTTACAGACTTCAAAAACATATTTTCGGAACATCGTTGGATCGATTCGAATTTAAAAAATACGGTAGACTGTTAACTGATCTGAAAACATTCCGGTCACGGGTTCCTCCTCTTCAATTGTATCCGGGTAGAAGCAAGATTAATGTTCAGTAAGCGTGAAATCTGAAAATCCTCTATTGATGACAGGTCTGCTGTTTTTTTTGTATTAGTGATGAATGATACTAAAGTTGAAAATAATAGGCTGGGGGAACCCGCCTCTTTGATGTTGTGACATTATGAACCCTCCAGTGTCCAAGAAGTAGACTTTGTAAAGGGAAGATAGCCATATAGACAGTTTGACAAATTTGGTCGGAAGTCGAAACCGTTGATTAAAGTTTGTGGAAATGTATAACAAAAATAGTTGAAAGATAGAGAATCAAAGCGGTCTCGTGGGTTTTAAATAAATTAACATTTTTGGAGTCAATGATTGAATTAACGCTGGAGTTAAAAGTGTTCATAAATCCGACCAGTGTAGAGGTATATTACAGAGATTACTCTTTTAAGCTATATATGAAATTTACGCTGAACGATTGTCATTCCAGGAAGCGTTAAAGACTTATAATATAAAGGATAAACCATTCCAATGTATACTGAAAGTAGTCGAAACTATTTATTTAGATGAATGTCTACAGTCTACCTTCAAATTCGAGGGGACTATAAACTACATGGCCGAATTGCCAATCATAGATTTCCATGTCAAGCTTAAAAAATATTCGCTGTGATATTGCCCCCAACACCCCTTCAATATACACGTCGCTCCCAGATCATGAAAGAGCTGTCTATACTTGGCAGTCATGCAGTTGGGAATTAGAATAGGTTAATTATACATGCTAACATATTCTCAGATAAGTTTTGATCTCAAAAGTGCCTATGGCACCTTTATATCAGCCTGGAATAAATTTTGTTTTCGATTGGTTTTGATTATGCCGTATTTTTTGTTTTGCTTTCCATATAGAGACATAATCGACAGTCTATTGATAACATTAAAGCTAAAATATTATACATAAACATACTCCATGAAGAGGATTCTTATCCACGAGAAATCGGGAAGTTGTTATTGTTCAGTAAGTGTGATAATGTATAGTATAAGATAAAATACATGGACTATAGTTTGAATAGTTTGCTTCATAGTTATCGTCTGTACAAGATGTGTATGACAAAAAAATAAATACTCCTAATTATGTGACTTTAAAAATAACTAAGAATTTCATTTTCTGTTCTAATGAGAAGAAATTACGCGAATTAAATATAAACTAGTGTCCAAAAGAAACGATACCACATGTTTGCAACGACATAAAATAAAAACTAAACAATGCAGA
>JAVFBZ010212258.1:0-13033 GCA_032466195.1 Katharina tunicata
CATTATTGACAGAGAAATAGTCCATTTAGTTAGTGTTACATCAACAACAACAAGAACAAGAACAAGAACAAGAAGAACAACAACAGCGCCAACAAGAGAGTGAGTAAGATCTAGACCCCGTTCACCACGGGGTAAAAACTATCAGTGATCTTGAACTTGTTGGGGGTACTAAGACGGTTGTCATCGGTATTACCACAGTGAGTATGGCGGTGTCATAAGCAGACAAAACCACTATTTTGTCTTATTGCGAACATCCTTTAATCATTCAGCTCGCAAAATATATAAAAATGTATTCTGTACCTTATTCAATTTCGTTCGATATTCAATAGATCTAAATTCCTTGAAGGTGTTTATATATTCGCATCATGAACGTAGCCTTCACTCAACGATGCTTCTGGGGTCAAGACATCATGTCAGCAGGTAATTCGCACATGTATGTTGTGAAGGTCCAATCCAAGCCACATCGATCTTCTTTCAGGGAAATTTCGGCTTTCTGTCTAGAATACGATTAGCAACATAGTTCTGCAATCAGATTCATTTAAACTGATACCACCCAGGTATTTAAATGTCTTTAAAATTAGATTCACAACACACGGAACACATCTTAATTACCATTTATCATTTTTTATCTTTCATTTACGTTAAAAACAGAGTAATTTGTTGATGCGTGTCAATGTATTTATGAAACACTTTAAATGCCATGTTAAATTGAATGTAACTATATCGAGTTTTGGGCTAGAAATGTTCAAACACATCTAAACGAAGCTTCATCTACTTCTATTATATAGACTTAGTATTAAATGATTAAATTATTGGCGATTTTCATATTGACAACAAGGGATCAAATGTCCCGCTTTTGCAAGAACGAAACAAATATTTGCATACCTGTGCGCATAAAGGTCAGACTCTGTGTGCATAACAATTCTGTGTGCATACAGATCTAAAAACACTGAAACACTCTCAATGTATATGCAAGTATTCATAACACGTGTTTAAGAGTGTTAGTCGGCTGTGTTATCGTAAGTGTATTCTGGAATTGTGCTAATGAGAAATAAAGCGGTTTTGTCAGACGTAATGCATAGTAGCCTCATGTATACGTCTGAAGATGGTAATTAAAGCCGAAATATAGAAACTAAACATGCATTGTGTATCATTTCTCGGAGTTGTGGCTTTGGTCTAGTATACGTCTTGGTTTCATAGGAAATGGAATTAGAGTGTGTCTGTGTTCTGTTTGCCCAGAAAAGGCAAATATTCTTAGAAACTATAACATTTTATGTCAAATAATTACGTTTAATATTATGACTTGTCCCGTTTACTAAACACGACGAGCAGTCACAATTGAATGTGTTTTTGTAGCTCTTGATTGTCCCAAAGTTTTTTAATGATAAGATTGTCCTTCAGTGGGCTTAGTGATCGTAAACACTGGGTGTAAATGCCCGGAAGTGTATTCTATGGAAGTCGACAGCATCCACCCGTTTTCTTGCTTCCTAAAATTTGATACGTTTATTTATTTATTTGATTACCGTTTAAGGTCGTACTCAAGGGTATTCCACTTATAAGACGATTTTTGTTTTCCTGGAGGTTGGTGGAAAATCGAGAAAAAACCTGGCAAAAAAGAGCCTTGATCTTCACTGCCACCATACAAATTTGATCTGACATAATGTTTCCTTCGATATCTTTTGTGAAAGAGTTTTACTTTGAAGGAAAGAAATGTCGGAATAGCACCAGTTTAAAGAACTGTTTTTATTAATTAACTTTAACATATTTAACATATTACACGTCTCAGGGATATAACTTGTGTCGTGGCCTTCGTCTTGATGATGGTGGAATTTATTGAGTGGACTAAATTTGAAATTATTGTTGCCATTTTAGTTTTTTTAGTTAAATAAATAAATAATAAAGTTCTCATTTATTTCTGTTTACACAAATTCAATAACATAAGAGAACAACGCCTTGAATGTTAACTACTTCAGAAAAATAAAGAAACCCGTATAATTCTAGCCATGACTTTGCCTTCCAGGCGTCACACTGGTAAAAAATATGCCACCAGGTCTGGCAATTTATAAATGCTTTAGAAATGCTCTATTTTTTGTGAGCACATGGCTTAGCACGCTATCTGTGATACAAAGATTCTGATAAAACTGCGGAGAAGGCAAATTATTTAAACCATAACGAAAAAGCGATATTTTGCTCGATATGGCTAACACATATTCTATAATAAAAATCAATACTGTATTATAATTCATCAAATATTAAGATAAAGTTTAAATTCATAACAGTACATTTTTATGCATCTTGATTAACACGTTAAGGATATTATTAAGCTGATTCATGCTTTGTTTATGTAACAAATAATTAACAGAAGGTGTTTTAATGTTACCACACTTAACCGCGTAGGTTGTGAAAAGAACATATTATTGGCTTTCAAATATTATTATTATTTTTTAAAATATAGTTTTACCTGTACACTTACCTACATGCCTTTAGATAACAGTAATAATAATGTTTATTTGGTATCCATGAATACATAAAACATGAAATTCGCGATTTTATCTTCGTATACATTATAACATAAATGTTTACAGGCAATTTTCTTACAAAGTGCAGACTTGTGTTTGTAAAAGGTAATCCTAAATTGCCTTGCCTCAGTTTAGAAGATATTATAACGAATAGTGTACAACATTTACAAGAGTTTTATGTTCTGTGAATAAATGATGTCTACTGCTATGATTAATATAAGACAACGATTCTGAACAAAACTTGTTTAATTAATATTTTAAACAGACTTCCGGTGTCATATGTGGCGGACAAAATATAGACTATAAATTGACACGCTTTATACAGCATTACACATTACAGTTGAGAGGAGAGAGTCAACGTTATCAGACTATTGATAATAGTTGACTTTCATTGACTATACAGGAAATAATTGATTGTAAAGCCATGAAAACGACCCCTAAAATTTAGTACAAACAATATTATTAAAAGTATTTTAAATTTACACGAGAAGAAAGTTGAGTAATTACTGTAACTAACGAAATGTGATAAAATAGAGTGACGACCGTGTGAGGAAGGAGAATGACACTCAGAGGCTATGTTGATTTACTGGATGGTGACCACAAAGATGATCTTGTGAGCGTCTTGTCGACATTAACCTTCTCTCTTGATTCCCAGTTGGCGTGTAACTATCACAGGTCATTCTCAATTCAGCGCACTTCAGCTGATGGCTATATAACAGAGATAAACCAAAGATAAATTAATTCCCGGAGATAAATCAATATATGTCATGTTGTTCCCATATAACCCAAATTGATTCCGCACACCGTTGCCACTTGCAGCCAGCATTTTAAAACGGAACATTTAACTGGTATGTACAAACTACCGAGCAAGACCCCAGGCTACTGATGTTATTGACGATATAGACATTTGTGTATACATATACATTATAGTACATTAAATGTAGGCCATAAAACCTCGGGAAATTTATTCAAAGCATTCAATAAATAACCGCCTGTGCATGACACATGGCGTATAATTTAAAAAATAATTTAAAAAATCCACACACAATTGCAAACGGAAATTGACTGTAGGGAGTATTAAATTGTGATTGCGACAAGCAAGCTATGCCATTTTTATGTGTTTTATGTTTTGTCCCTTGACAGTTGGATTAAACTGTTCGTGTCAAACAATATAACGGCCATCACAATCCCGGAGAAAATTGGTAGAAGTAGTATAAAGAACATAAACATTAAATAACTATTGGCAGAAATTATCTCTTTTCCCACAAACATGATAAACGATAAACACTAACCAGTAGATAGCCGTCTTTTATGATGACTAACACGTCTATATATAAATGTATGATTTGCTTGCCACTTTGTTGAGGGTTATACCTAAATATATAAGAAGCTGTTATCCAAAAAGTCTTGAACGTGTTATCATCTCGGCTTGTAAATGCTATTGAGCAAAGCTAATAAATTGTTGTCTTGATTGACATGTTCTATTGATATTATTATAAGTAAGATTCTATCTTAGCTGTATAAGTACGCGACTGCTTACTGACTACAAAAGTGTGCATTGTTCACGTACTTAATACGAATGTGCATGGTAAGAATCTATTAAACTATCGGAACATTTTACCCAGTACAAATATATTAAACACCCGGGATCCAGACCTCTCTCTCGGTTATAATGAATCTTCTCTTTATGAACACATTATCATCGACGTCTTATTCTTGATTACTGAGAGAGTCCTTTATATTTACCCAACGGTTTGATCCTGTAATGAGCTGGGTGGATGTGGATTTGAACCAACAAAGACGAACTGTTCGTGTTGTTTTGGTACACGCTCTGTCTAGTCTGTGTACACAAGGATGAGTTTGTGTTAGTTCAGCACACCCGATATATTGTCTCAGCACACATAATGCACCCTGTGACAACACGGCCAAACGACATTTGTGTATACACACATTGTAGTAAATTAAATGAAAGCCATACAACCTCTGCAATTGTTTTTCAAAGCATTCAATAAATAACCGCCTGTGCATCACACATGGCGTTAAATTTTGATAGTTTTAACAAACAAAAATTTCAGACACAATTCCAAACGGAAATTGCTTTTAGGGAGTAATCAATTGTGATTGCAACAAGTAAGTTGTGCAGTTTTTATGTGTTGAACATCTTTTGTCCCTTTACAGTCGGATTAAACTGTTCGTGTCAAACAATATAACAGCTATCACAGTGCTGGATAAAATTGTTAGAAGTATAAAGAGCGTTAACATTTAATAACTATTAGCAGAAATAATCTCTTTTCCCATAAACTTTAACATCTGCGTGCTACCACAAAACGTTAACGCAGCGGTTGTTTTCCAGATTCACAACAAACTGTTGAAGGTATCTACACATTTAGTTTTATTCTCCTAACCCACCTAATCAATGAATGTTATTCACCTTAGATACTCAGTGGACCACGTGACTTAATTCTTTTACAGCGAGTGAAAAAGATTTTATAAAAGTTATAAATATTAAAGACTTTGTAAAAGCAAACACTGAAATTAGTATTGCGAGTGTATTCGCTGTAAGCTATCAATATTTATTTTTTCTTTGACACAGAAATACACTTTTTGCAATTCCAGGGGGTAATCTTACAACTGTCATTTTTTCCTTCCTGAAATCAAAACGCTTGCATAATAAGCAAGATCGATTGAAATTTAATTTCATATCAAATTTCTTGCTATCAGTATCCGAAGAATAAAGTCATGCATTTCCCATGATGTTAGCGTGAAACTGGCTTACGATTAAATTAATATCATTTTTTAATCCAGCAATTTTGATTGCTTGATCGGGGAACAAGCGTCATCATGTGTTTGAATATTCTGATAGCCCATGTATTATGAATTATGAAATGACCACTGGACATTTGTTTTAACAGATTAGTGATAGTATTTGTGTTTGTACTCAGAATCAAAAACATCTTTTATGTATATGATTAATAAGAAACCCACCAGCCGTTCAATCAAATCATACTGCTAATAACAGGCTAAATATAGGAACTATATATGGAGACTCGCTATCCAAAACCTGTGGCATGGGGCAAAACTATATTTAAAGGAAAGGAATCATTTGAACGAAGTGTGTACAGACAGACGAGCAGTTAAATAAACACTGTAGTGTAGAAGTATAACGCATGATCTGCCAAACAAGTTTAAAAAAGATTGGGCAAATATTACAAAGCAATAAGAGGAATAATATATAACTATTTGAGCAACGAGACGTAGCTCTGTTAAAGATAAACTACGCAAGCTCATTGTCGACAGGCTTCAGTAAAGATACATGTATGTGTGAAGTTTCATAAGTAGGGGAAATTTGCTTTGGGGTTATTCCTGTAACGGACGGACGGACGGGCGGAAAGTGTGACCGACACAGAGGCAGTCAGACAAAGAGGCGGACAGAGAAATAAGCATGAAAATGTAGAAGTAAACGGCATAATTAATGTATCGGTTGGGTTTCAAATACTTGTGTAAATACTTAGAAAGAAATAAGAGGAACAATATATGTTTGTGCCAAGAGTTATCACATTGGCACAGGGATATGGAGTAATTCAAACCGACAAATCGCCTCATGTTCTAGATAAATTCTCAGAGACAAGTTTCTAGATATATCTGAATCTCGAGTTGTTCTAGATAACCTAAAGGGACAATATATAACTATTGAGCAAGCGGAAGATAGTCCGTTAATTACTATCTACCAAAGCTCATTTTAAATAGGCAGCTGATTGATCAACAAATACAGATAGATGGGAAGTTTCTTAAGTATTGAACAATTCGCTTAGGAGTTATTGTGGGGACGGAGTGACGGCCAAGACCGCAGCAACATCCTTTGGAATAACTATGCCAAGGGATAGTATAAAAAAAACTTTCTGTTAATTGTATCAAGTGTTTTAGTGTTCCTTGTTACTCGCGACAAGCAGAAAAATAAAACTGAAGCGTTTTTTTACCGTCTTATTTTACCTTCTAACAGTTTGACTCCAACAGCTTTTAGGTTGGTTTTGATAAGATAGATAGCATTGTGTAAAAGGTGGTCGAAGAAATGGAAAATGTATTAATATGACCACGTTTTAATGACGTTAGTGTTTTTTTTTTTATTTGAATTTATTTCAACATCCAACAGACCAAGTTGGTCCAATTACAGGATTGATAACAACATATAGCAAAGACAGCATAGCAAAGAAATACACTAAACATATGACTTAAAATCAAATAAACATAAATAATAATAATATTGTTTATAAGCAATTGTGTAATATATTACAATAAATGTGTACAAACACTACTATCATATGTACACAAGATAAATAATTTAAATGTCAAATTAGCAAATCGTGTATAGCACATTGAAACCGTAAATAGGATAGTGAAGGCAAGGTGTTCGTACAGTGTTCGTTTAGTTGATAGCAAGGTATACTGCATAATTTATGCATTTTTTTTAAAGTTGACAATATCCAGAATGCATACTCTATGCTCCTCTGAAAGCATAACATTTGACACCATCCATGACCTGTTATTGACAGGCGGGTGTCCTCAGGTTTCCATACTAAAATGATATTATCTTAGTAACAATGTCAATTTGAATAAGCTTTATTACAAGGCCACATGAAAAAAGGTAATGATTATAACTAAAGCATTGAAATTGGAAACACATCTCAAACGAATTTAAATTTATGACGATAACAAGGTGACACTTCAAAAAGTATTCCAAAAAATGTCGTATTTTATCTGAAAGAACATCGAGATTAGCAAAATTAGCAAACGTGGTCGTTTTGTCTTCTTGTAAATTGATTGTGTTGACACCGGCGACACTTGCCCTGACACCTAACCCAGTTTACCGTTACTTACTTCACAAGGAGAAAAATCAAAGCGGAACTATCTGTTTCAACACAAAATTCAGTCAGTTTTATAGACCAATAAATAAAGGTTACAGACAACTAAACCATTATTTCCTCCCGTAGGATTTCTTTCTACCAGTGTCCCAGCTGTTCATATCCACCTTAGTCGGATTTGTAATACATAATATTGATATAAGTAACAACAGACGGTTCACTTTCATATCTTCAAACAGTAATGTACCTACTACAAACACCCACGGAATGTCTAGCCCGCCTCCGTCAATAAAAGCAGGATGCGGCAAAATACCAACTTTCAATTAGACGTATACATGTATACAACTTTTAGTGTCCCGTTTTTAACACTTCTAAAATAGGCAGAAAATGTGTTCTACATATAACAGTCCTTGGTTTACACGTTTAGTAAAGGTTTGGTCCAGTTTGGAAGACATTGGTCTGATTAATTTGGCCTAGTAGCCAATGGTAAAGCATTTAAAACGATTAGTTTAGACATAAGACAGACGAGTTTGGTTACAAAAGTGTCGTCGGGAAAAGGATATCATCATTCATCAATACAAGGTTAAGAGATATTTAATCACAATTGGGGTTAATGAAACAACCAAGGCCAGGTGACTCATCACAAACCATTACATGTTCCTCAGCAGCCCACTTTCAATCACCATTACAGATTTTGCTTCCGTAAATTAAATAAGAGGTCTGCCATTCCTTTAGATATCTAAAAGTTTGTTTGAATACATTTAGAACAGATCTATACGAATTGATAGAAATATTGAAAATATTCTATAAACACACTGTACGTTATTAACATAATTAAATGTGGAGAAAATCTACACTAAATTCATCAATAGTTTTATTTAATTTCCACATCACGCGATTTAAAGAAAACACGAAATACAGGATAACAGAACTTTGTTTTATTGATGACCCAGTGTCAAATATTATCTTGAATAATTAATATCATTGTCACGTATTAGCAATTAAATTGCCAAAAACGAATCTTTCCTGTTATTGATATATGATAACCAGGATAGATGAATTAGGTTAATCATGACACTATCGCCTCGAACAACACGTTTCTAACCTTGTTGTGTAGATCTGCCTTGTCTTAAGATATGGTCGGTCGGTGAACTTGAATCCATTCCAGGGAAGTGCAGACATCTTAATTGATTAAATAATAGATAAGAGACCTTAAATGGGCAGACACAAACCAAGCTGGAAGTTGTTAAATTGGATCCTACAATGTGGGTACTTCAACCAAGTTTTGGGTCGTAATATTTGACCTGAACTTTTGGGCTGAAATAATTCAGGAACGACGTAACTTTAACAGAGTGCCGGCAAAAATTAGGAAACAGACGTTTCTTAAAATCTGAAATGACTCAAATTATATTTATCGATGATTTCCACATTGTTTTATCCAGTCAACAGGGATGTATACACTGATGTCAATATAAGAAATTGCTTTTATTGAGAGGTGTTCCTAACACGGTTGATATTCCCATTTTCACTTATGTCTCACTCGGTGATGTGCAATTCAAGCAGAGGTACCTGGAATGCAGACTTTTAAAGATAGTCCAAATATCTATCAATCCATTTAGCTCTGCAATTTATTATTACTGTTTATATGGCCACATATCGATTTTTACCCAACGTAAAGTAAATAAGACTTTAAGATTAATTGTCTGAACTAGATTGTGGACACAGATGATTTATTACCGGCACTGGAATATGTTATTGTTGTTGCAGATCTTTAATTTGGAAGCGCTTTTAAGCTGTACACTTAAAAAGTGACTCAAAAATGTTACGCAATGTAAACATAAGTTTCAGTCTGGTGGACGATTGGTCAAATTGCTTGTAGGTACAAATATCACGTTTTATAATTATAGCACGTTCATTTTTCCCGTCGGGTTTTTGATATCTTGACTGGACATGTCTGTCAGAGAAAAGTAGATACCTGCAGGATCTATGTCAATTAGTGATGGCTAGATATCGCCATTCCTTATATTTTTGGCTTCGTCATAAGAACATTTACTCTACGCTTGAATTCATACATGGCGAGGCGAAAACATCATGACTTTCAACCACTGACCTTTACACGACCTTCCATCGTACATATACTTTTGTCTACCTTTCATTCAAACAAGAGATAATTGAATACCCGATCGTGAATGAATACAGACATATACGATATAGAAAGAAAAAAAAAAACAAAAAAAATCTACACACGTTGTACAGTATTAACTAAATGTGGAGTGAATGTAGACTAAATTGACCAATAGATCTATTTACATTTCACGACACGCGATATTAAGAAGACACAAACATTCTCTTGAAGAACTATTAAAGCTGTCACGTAAAAGCCAGACCCTAGATAATGAGTCTCCAATCAATTCAATTACATCCTATAATTCGTTACTTCAACGAAATTTAAGGTAGCTTTTACGGCCGCAGAGATAAAAAAAGCCAGTGGTTAATATTAAAATACGAAAACTCAATTAACTTAGATGTGCTTTTAGGACGAAGAAGAAACAAATTCAAGCATTAAAGTTTAGAGCTCAATAATTGTTACGCAATGTGAAAATAAACCATTTTAAATGTTATAATTCGTTCCTTTCGATTGGCTGTGAGAGACAAATATAGATGTTATAGATTGCATAGAGGACCCACCTCAATTGGTGATGACCAGAGAGCGCCATTGCTTATATTGGTAATTTATAATAGAGACATTTACACAACCCTTGATTTCCCAAGTGACGAGGAGAAAAGGCTGACATCCATTGACCTTCATACGACCTTCAGTCGTACAAACACTTTATCTGATTGGTTCAATACTGCTAGATGAAGATTTATCTTACGATCAGTGTCACCCACATCACCCTGAATAAATGACTCGTATCATTTATACGATCTGTAAAATAAGACTTATTTCTAAGTAAAACGTAATTAAGTCAACAATGTGTTAAATATGTTCAAAAATATCTACAGATCATGTAAAACATAACAACTTGACTTTTCATGATTTGATCAAACGTAAGAATTCTTCACCAGACTTGCGTTGTCGTTTCACAGATTCAGACGAGGCGTATCACATGAAATGGCCTACGAAATTCATGGTGATGTGTATGTTGTCATAGGAAGTCCGAGAAATATATAAAAAACACAGAAAGGGGTAACATGAACCTCCTTTTTGACAGATTTCAACATTAAAAAAGCTTACGACGTTATTTGAATGAACTCTTGGTGCAACTTTTACGCCAGTTGGTAAAATATTCCATGCCACTTTTTGTTGTAAAGTTTTACTTGAAGTTATTAGATCGAGAGCTTCAGTAACACTTCATGTTATCTTATTCTTAAATTGTATATTTTTATACTTTACAAATTTGTTAAATAAATGTTCCTGATCTGTTTTAAAATCAAAGCATATGCACGTTTTTGCTTGCCCCAGTGTGGCACAAAATTGTTCGTTTACATGATTCAACAATACATCCACAATATACGCACCTTGTTACATCTCCGAAAAGAACTTTAATTTGATCATGCATTTAGCAACAATAAATTTCGACGGGATTTTGACCGCATTATGAATATCTACTAGGGTTGAAAATTGTTATCAAATAAAAGAAGTATTCATTAGACTGTAACAGAGAAGTTTGTTTTTCTCAATAAAGCTATGTGTAAGTTGGGCATGTGAGCTATCCCATTTCGGTGTCCCATCTGTGAGACTCTCGTCCCGTGATGAGACTGTCTGATCTACAGACCCACATCTTCTTTATTAAGCTCGCCTACATCCCAGTACTTTATGTAGGTTGTTGGTGATTCAACAGCTCTCTCTCCACGGCTGTTGCTTTTGCGCCAGAGTAAAGCTGATGAACGGTAAAATACATGTCAGACTGTTTCATAGCTAAACTCAATTTACTTAACACTTCATACACATTTTACTTTCTATTATCGCTTGAGGAAAGCACCTTTAAATGTTATGGATACGAAGAAAATTAAATATTTTAGGAAGTAAGACCGTATTGTTGAAATGATTGATTACAGATAACAAAAAAATATGTCCTGGAATTAGTTATATTGAGGAAATAATTTAATTGATCGGACTACATGTAGTCAGTGTTATAGACGCTGTTGGCTGAGCTCAAGGGTAATAGATGGAGCGGGCAATCCCTGTTAGTTTACAAGTGATCATTAGAATGCCTCTCTATATAAATGCAATAAACTAAACCTGAGCTTCTGCCAAGACAATCATTGAAGCCTTCTATGCAAGTCATATATATTGCTCTGAGAGTTGATCTAGAACATGGGATGATTTATCGGTTTTAATAAGTCGATATCACTGTGCCATTGTGTTTACTCTTGATACAAATATTATGTTTTCAAGATGGTTCCTCAACAGGGTAAAAGAGATACCAAGTATCTAGTGCAATCATCTCAGGTGCGTGATTTCCATTCACCACTAATGACAAGGTGTGTTACTACAAAGGTAAATTTCTGTTTATATTTTGAACGGTTTCTACAGTTTTAGCAGCCATAACATCTATCAGAGCACTTACCCTCTTGACAAGCATGTCAACTATGTTTTTGTCAATTTTAATGAGTGTGTACGTACCGCCTTAAATATCGTTGCCGTGCAGGTTTTAGTCGCTAGAGATGGAGCCGTCCATGGGGTTGACAACAACCTGTATTATTGAGGTAAAAAATCGACGCCGTAATTTTCATAAGAGTGTTTGCTATATGTATGCAACGGCCTCATCCCTGGAATATCTCATCCAAGGACAATTTGAAACTTACAAAACCAAACTGTTTTTATTGCTTGTCGTATAGTACACAAAATGAGTGGCCTCACATGCAATATGGCGAAACGCTATGAGATAAACTGTACACACAGTTTGAATATATTTGTGGACAAATATATATCGTATAAAGTGTCATTTTGGCTCATAAGATACTAAATAAATTATCAACGTTCTGTGAATGTTTTGTACTTATCCTTTATATTTGGCTTATACTTTAGAAAGTATGGGCATTGGCGCCCGAAATATGGGACACGAAAACATTGCAAGTAAATGTAATATCTTGTTAAAACAAGCGTTAAAAATACAATGTTGATATTGATTGTCTTATAACATTGACTTTTTATTTAAGATGTGGACTTTTCTCAACCCCCAAATTTGTTTACATCTGTGCGATTTCAAATAAATGTTTCTCAGCCGTTTAACTCGGACACTATGGATTCAGATCGATAATAAACGCAGTACTACAACTAGAGTATCCATCAAGCACTATGTGTCTGAACTACTCAATCACTTTCAATAACAAAATTATTTGCGCTGTTTTATGTGTGGGAAAGAAGAGATTATAGTTGATAAACATTAAAGGCTTCGAATGAATATTTCTGAAAAAAGTAAAACGTTTCATACAAAGTGCCATAAATTAGTACATGAAGTACAATTGTGGAAAGATATTCATATATAATTATTCGTTGACATGGAAACACATAATACCAGTCAGGATCTTGTGTAAAAATTATTTGTTATCCTATTCTGAGGCCTCACCGTGACATACACTAGTGTCCAAAAGAAACGATACCAACTTGTTTTCAAAATATTTTGTTACGAATTGATTTTTGTAATA
>JAVFBZ010212280.1:0-13030 GCA_032466195.1 Katharina tunicata
ACTGTCCCATGCACTGCATGAAGAATGGGTTAGGATTCCACGTGCCCGGATTCAAAGACTCATTCAGTCTATGCCAAAGAGGAGTCGCGCAGTGATTGCAGCTCACGGTGGCCACACAAGTTACTGACTTCAGCGCCCTCGTGCGGCGGTTTTCGGCGACGAATACGCTTCCGCTGCCGTCGGTCCATAGCGAGAACATTACAACATACTTGTACCAACTTTAACTGTGCTACCCCCAAAAATTACTGAATTATCCCGCTTTGTATTGAAGAGATAATTATATTAATATTTCGCCTATGCGTTTCTTTTTTGACAGAGTATATATATTTTTGGGGATAAATGTAGAGAAAGAGATATATATATATATATGTGTAATATTTGTTTCTATTTGTTGTAGTTCCTTATATATTCATACGAGGATTTTGATTCATTTGCAAGATATATATTTTATTTGTTTACTACACGAGCTCAAATCTATTTATTGCAAAACTGCAATATATTTCTTCTATTGAAATATGTAATGTAAGGGTATTCTGTCTCGTATTGGCGTTTTATACAATAAATAAATATATAATACACCTTCTGATTTTGAGTTACACCATACAAACATACAAATTCTTTGGTTGCATTATTATTTTTCAAATAATTCAATTTGATAACACATACTTTAAAACGCTTCATGAACAAATATGAAAATATTGGCAAAAGATATATAGATATTTAGACTGCACAAGCAGAATTTTAAAGCGCATTTTACAATTGTACATAAATATATCAATTAGTTGAGGCAAACGCCAAATTTTAGAACATATATAATTTTAGGCAAACATATTGAAATTTTTAAAACAAATTTGTCCCCACTGGGATTTTTGGTGTTTTATAGCAGGTGCAAACGATGAAATCGGAACATTATGCCACGCTTAAGAAACTAACAACTCTTTGATGTTTGGTGCGAGGAGCGTATTGTGAAAGCAGAACATTGTATCAAGCCTTAGAAACTAACAACTCCCAAAATAAAGAACCCTCGCTAGGTTAAAATTCACATGACATACACGCAAGTGTGAGTGACAGCCATGAAAACATTTTATATGTAGATTTCCCAATGATAAGAAACTGAAACTAACAACTGGACAACTCGAGATAGTAGTTAAAAGTTGTCGAGCTGTCGACGTCGACAACTCGATGGCCGCAATGAGCTTCCATATAATTATTAGTTACTTCACTGACAAAGAGTTTTTTCACTGACAATCCATTTATTTACCCCATACTTTGGCTAGTTTGAGTGATATAACACGAGTGACATAACTATAAGTTATACCATCCAGTGAAATAATTAATCGACAAGTTTGACAGGACCAGGAAGATCACGAATCAAGCCGCATTCGAAATGTTAGACGTCACCTTTGATCTGCATGAACTTATTTATCCGCGTTTCTTTGAAGTGTGATGCGCCCAGAACGTTAAATCTACATATATTAATCATATTTTTAAAAACTGGAATATTTTTGAGGTTACAAACTAAGGTAAACTAATGCGAAGAGCGCACAGCCTCCACACAGATAAAAAAAACAACTTTAAACGATTGCATGCCTGAGAAGCGCATCTGATGCGACATATATCTTTGCATGTGCAAGATAATCGAAACACATGCATGACCGCATCACAGATTTCCCTGCCCCAATTTACTTCAAAGTAATGAAATGGTTCTCATTTTGGGTTCAAGTAGGATATTGAACAAATTCGTCCTCTATTGAACTATGTTTATAATATTTAATATCTTGGATGAAACATTTGGTAAATCTTATTATAATCACCTGAGTGCGCGATGTGTCATATTGTGCATGTCCACTCAAACTTGAACGGCTCCGCTCTCATTTGCATACAAACAAACATAAATGCAAACAGTTACCAATAATTATACAAATAATTAAAGTATGGGATAAATAAAATATGAAAATCATGAGCTTTGATACAAAATGTATTAACTTTGTGATCTAATTTCTAATTGTAATACAAATCACACCATTTTTTTTATAAATACGATATACATATCATCAGAAGTACGTTAATGGAATTCTGATATCACTCATATAAGATTCTCTGTTTATTTTATTGAAGTTTAACGTCGGACTCAATTCTATTTTACTTACATGTATATGAAAACGTTTTATTGTCGCTGCTTGGTAGACAACCGGGAGAAATCTAGTAAAAACTAGCCTGCGATCTCCACAGCCATGCATTGAAAACATTCGTGGTATAGCTTTGTTCGACAAATGGACACGAACCTATAATTTAGCATTACATCTAATAGGACCCCCGTAAGATGGAGAACATCTTTCTACCTTGAACTGCATCAGTTTTATTTATTTTAGGATGTACCTGTGGTAGCGGAATTTCAAATGCTGGCCTCTGCTATACAGCGTATACGGCCTTTCCAGTTCATCCATGGTGGTATTGTGAACAGTCATGATTATCTGGGGCGTCAAGTGCTGGGAACTGGTAAGATAGGTCACAATTGTGAATATGTTTTTTCACACTACAAGCCCATGTTTTTCACTTCCAAGCCGTGTGATATTATTAGTTATTGACTGCGGCTCAGGGTGTGCGAGCTACAGGACGGTCCTAAATCTGTACACCTTGTGAAAAATGCCAATGGCAAATTTGCCTCTTCACAAACTGTTTATTTCCTTTATATTGTGATTTTGATTTAAGAAACATACAATGTCAGGCCAGAGACGCTTAACGTCAATATAAGAACTCAGATAATTCATGCTTTTTGTGTTCACAAAAGTAGCTACACAGTCAATTTATATTGTTAAAATCATGCCAGTCGGGGTTGTTTATTGTGTACACTAATATACTAGGTTATATACTGAACTGGATATTACAAATTATAGCGTCGGTATGAATGTCAACTTGTAAATCTTTTGGAGACCAAGAAGTTGTCATGCGTATCTAATTTCGTTTTTTTTTTATTTTGCTGATGTTCATTTGAAAACGGTCTTAAGGTACGTCTACTTTTCAGTTGCTCTCAAATCTGGAACAACAATTAAACACCCTATGCAGATTGTCTTGGAGTTTGTACGAAAGAAGCGAATTCGCCTTCTGGATCTGTTCAGAAGTATGGACAAAACCGTGCTGCTTAGAATGACGGATAGAGCCTTTTTAGAAAGATTAAAGGTACCGTTTGAATAGGCTTGGGATTATTCATATTAATCATGATTTATGTTCGTTGATTAGCCCACTGTAAACAAACTCAGACATTACAACATGTTACAGATGAGACTAAAACCCACGACTTTCTCACCTGGACATCCAAGGATCCTTTGATTTGAATTATTATTGCCATCAAAAATACATTAAACCTTTATTGGTGTCAGATTTTAAAAATGGATTGTCGCTTTGTAATTCGTATGAAACACCTTTTATTTATATAGGATCTTTTGAATGGCCCTTTTTTAATAGAATTTCATGGCGTTCAAATCAAACCATAAATATTTAAATAACTGTTACACTTTAATCGATTTTTGGCCAAAGAACAGTCTACACAACTTCTGCTTCGCTTCTTTCTTCTCAACCGGATTAGGTGTAAGAATAACGCGAAAGATCAATCGGTTTAAAGGAGTCTCAAGTTTAACTGCATGATGTCTTTATGAGAAGTTAAAAACAACTGACAAAGATAAGCAAGCGATTTCACTTTTCACAAAGGCTACTCGCCTTTTCCAATAAACACTGGTTGTTTGATTAGTACGCCGCTTTTCCTTCAGATACATATTTATAATTTAAGCATTTGATATTGTCTTTGGGTATAGCACGATCTATACTTGTCTTTGTCTTTGGGTATAGCACGATCTATACTTGTCTTTGGGTATAGCACGGTATATACTTGCCTTGCTTTGTCGCTTTCCACGTAAGATTACTTGTTCAATGAGATTTTGAACATTTCAGCAGGAGTTTCCTTTAGTTAACATGGTATTGATTGTTGTAGAGATTTGGCATGCCTTTAACTGAGAACCAGCTTGAAGCATTAACCAAAGCCATTTCCAGGAAAGGAACGGACAAATCGGAAATAACCTATCCGTGAGCATAAAACTGTTTTATCTTCTGAACGACTCTTAACTGTGGTTCACAGAGGAATGACTTCAGCAGAAATTATTCGTGAATCCGTGTTTTTCTCCTTTATCTGTATTTTCACATGGGCACTTCTTTTGTCAGCTTCTTATGCTGTTTAAAACGAACACCCCTTTATCTCTCTAGTGGGTGTACACGACGACCTGTTAGACAATTTTCAATCGATGCCTTTTGACGAATCTTCGAGCTTAAACTCATTTTTTTGTTCCATTTGCAACAGGAAGTAGGCTTCGGTGACAATCCAGGGAACATTTGCAGGGTGTAATATTATTTCAGATTTATCGCAACCAGAAGAGAAAGTATTCAATTGATATAATGACTGTACATAGGAAAGTAATATTCAGAATCAAACGTTTCTTAAGTCCGTGAAGAAACGGCTATCATACAAACAAACCCTTTTGTTACAACCTCTAATAAATGAAGCGAGGTTTGCTGACGATGGCAACTTTTCACTAACCAATCCAAGCTCTTTGTTGGCTGTTGCTAGTCTAAATCTGCTTACAAACTCTGATTGGCTCTCGAGAAAATAAATCGAGACAGCAAGTTTAACGAATGCGGCCTTAAGCTAATGTCACACCAAGCCGACTGTGTCCGAGGCGACGCGACTGTGCGAATAGTTGGATACAATCGGCTTGGGGAACATGCTGTCGGATGCAGTCGCAGGAAATTGGGACTACTCGCACATGTATGTTCAATCGTAGTCGAACGTCATTTAACAGCAGCATTGATGTTACATTGTTGCGTGACGTCATCAAAACAATGTTATGACGTCGTCGATAGAAATCGGTGCAGTATGACATGAACCCTGACAGCTTCTTCAGACCATCCACGAATGTGCCAGACTGTCCAGTCGTCTTGGTCCGACATTACCTTTAGATTCGACGTAAACAACTGCAGCCTGACACGCGCCTAATGGTGTGCCTTGATTGGTTCCCTCAGTGCTCCCTCTGGCGGTCATCCCCGGCAAACGTGCTCTCATTTATCAGAGACTGTAGCAAAAGTGTTTGGTCATGTAATTAGCCGCTGGTTCATGAGCGTAATATTTTTCTCGACAGTTCTAAACTGTCTTTTATATACTGGTACTTTGGAGAAAGACCACTTCTTTATCAAAGGACCTGATACCTTCGTTTTAATATTGTCTCTTTTCTAAACGCAGGAAATTGGTGAGGTCGGTAGCGGACCATATTCGTAAAGAACGTGACAGAAAGACGTCGGACACAAAATTTGCTTCAAAAGTGGTGGACGAGAAGAAATCGCTTGCTCTCAATTTTGCACAGACGAAGACAAGTCACCGAAATACTAGCAGTCTACCAAGATTGATTGACACTAGGAAGAGATCAAATAGTTTGAGAAAGTTTGAGATCTAGACGATATATTCTGCTGGACGTGCCAGTTCTAGTAAACATGTTTTTTTTAGATATATAGAAATCAACAGACCAGCCTCGTTCAACAGTTCCAAGAAGATGTGATCACTGCAAAGCCCATATTGGAAGTTTGCGTTGATTAATTTGTGGTAGTTCTTTGGTGTTTAAATTTCTGCCATAATAACAATGGTAACAAAAGCTACCATCTGTTTTATGGTGGTTATAAAAAGTAATGATTGTTTAGGAAACCAAGTATAACACATTCCAATAAGGTATCGATTTTTGTTACAGTTGCTCTAAAACCCATTAACGAAAGTAGTATATTAATTTTCAAGGCTGTTCTGATTCTAACGCATTTGCAGGTCCATTTGGGCAACTCACTACATGAGATTGCTCATTGAGCGTTCAGTTGGACTTAAATGGGTGACAGCAAATCGGGGAGAATATTGATCAAAGCGTTTTTGACCATACCTGCGGTGTGTTTTAGTTCAATGGTGTATGTTCATTTTGCAATCATAATAGTTCAGTAGGGCTATATTTACAATGATTTAACTGGACGAGGAGTGACATGAGTGCATATTGTTAACCAATCTTGATAAATCCCATCTGGCCTTCATAACAAGAAAATAAGTCACCACAGGAGGTTTACCCCGGTTGATTGTTAACTAGCTATCATCTAACCAGGGTTTGATTATCTTATGGAAAGCACTCCAGTGACAAATTGTATTTGCAATTGGTCTCAGTGTTCGCAGTTAAAGTAAAACTTTGATGCGTAAGACTGAAAGCGGAGCCTTTGATAACCAGATTAGGGAAAACAGTGTGTGTCGGAAGTAAAACGATAAGTTTGGGGCTGATTGTGGAACTGTGCCAGTCGGTAAGTTAAGAAATGTCTTTCCGCGTTTTACATGCAGTCATATTTTTAATTCTTATGACAACAGACAACATTTATTTCATATTTTATAAAACAAACCAACAAGAAACAAATTTATACAAAGCAATATAAGATATAAAGTAACACCGTTTTCACTGTAAAAATGTGAAAATATAAAGTAAAGAAAACGTTTTAAGCCATCAAATATTTAGACCAGCCCTGTGTCATGTCATATGCATTTTTCTACTCTCAAAGAGGCGAAATATGGTAGAATAAATAAACTCAATTTAAGGCAGTTCTTAACATGAACCAGTCATTAACGGTACGATGTCAAACGGTAAAAAACAAAATAACAGCAACAAACAGATGCTAATCTATTATTTTTCCCATATTGTCGAGTCTATTGGATACTACTTATAAATTAACTAACTGCAGGGTATTCTCAATATCCTGATTTGTCACTAGATATTTGCTCACTTGAACATGTATAGTTTGTCATATTTTCTTTTCCACGAGCCATTGAATGTGCTCATTGTTAGCATTAAGTGGTATTAGTTATATTAACAAGAGAACATTAAGATTGCTCTTCTTTTCCATGTTTGTCGACGCATTTGTCACGTACCGGTGAATTGTCGCCTGAGAGATCAATAGCTCTTGGCGTAATGAATGGCATTGATTCTACAAATAAATATTTCATAGAAATCAAATGCCAGTTTTGAATTTTGTTATTTTTCAGGGTTTTCTATTTCACTAAGATGCTTCGAGCATGTCATGAAGAGTAAACTATTGCTTCGCTATGCTGTCCTTGGACTATAATAGATAGCATCTTGTCGAAGAATAAAATGAACTTTATACAATTTGTTTCCATCGTGCCAATATTTGGATTCTTCAACTCGGACTTTTCGCGAGCACTTCGTACACGAGAAAGAGAATTCCGGCAGTGTTCTAGAGGGCAAAACACGATAACTCCACATTTCCATGTTGATGGTAAACTAGTCGACGTTGCCTTAATGTGTGGACTAAGGTGCCAGGGATTTGACTACTGTGGACGTTTCTTTATTTGCAATCGACTTTACTACGTGTGTCTATTGGATGCTGAAGCAGCATGGAACACAGAAGTCCCAGGAAACACATCCTATAACCAGTGTTTATGTTTTGACAAGGTATGTTAATAGATAAACAAACAAGATATATTAATATGAGGGCGATTACTTACAATAGAAAAATAGCTTCTTTCGCGGAGGTTGAGCTATAGAACAAAAGTTATGGACCGTATACAAATAAACCGACCAATTGGTGGGCAAATCTACAAAACTATAACTTACACTATAAAACTAACTAAACAAGAACAGTGTTAGTCTAAAAAAAATAAGACATATTCAGAAGACAGCACATCGTATAGAATCCTTTCTTATATATTAAAAAATATATAAGAAACATAAATAATCGGAGTAAATAAATAAGTAGTGCTGTTCAGATGAAGAACACATCATTGATATTCAGGCCACACATTTACAGAAATGTGTATGTGTTGAAATCATTGAGAGTATTGACACAGGAGCGAACGTTTAATAAATGTGTAGAATTGATATTGAATGTCCTTCTCGAAATTGACATTAGTATATACTTGCATTTTGATAATATTAACATGGTCTTAAGTTTTGTAAGAACTCCCTCCCTCCTCTCCTCCCTGTGTGTTAAACAGCCTGAAATGATGTTTTTAAACATTTTGATTTTCACTGCCTGTAATTCCAAATTTGAAAGAGATCCCACATGCCATTTGTCATTAAAAGCAACCTTTCATTGTCAGACTCCTGGTGGACCCGTCTCAAACCAACGTCTTGCAGAAGTGGTTACTGCACCTGGACCCGATGTGACCAAGTCATTAGTTACAGGATTAGATGTTTCCTCGGAATCAACCGGAAACAACCCTGCAGTCCCACCTATTTCCGGAGAAGGCAGCAGCGAGGGGGGAGACAAATGAAATTCACCGGTTGCAAAAAATGTATTTGTATTGTTTTAAATCAATGCCAATTGTAGAAATAATGTTTACTATCCCATTAAGATATATATAGGATCGATTTTATTTTTACCGGAAAGAAAACGCATCCTCCTTTTAAAATGTGAAAAATGATAAGTATTGAGTATCACTTGGGTTTGAAACGCAGTCAAATATCTACACTTCAACGTTAGCCTAAATTTATACAGTCTTAGTGCAAATTACTAGCCAGTGACATTTTAGTGTTTTTCTTCCCGGAAACAGTTTCTCTAATCAGACATGCCGCAAAAATGGCTCTAATATTTAGACGGCTGGCTTTTAATATTTTGAAGATTTTGATCGATCCAGGCTTAATGAGCTAGATTTATACTAATAATATGTATTACGATAAATATATATTCTTTCAATGCCAACTGACTAGCAAAATATTGAGATCTTTGGAGTTCAGTTTAAAATCGAAAAAAATATTTTTAAGCCTAAAAGGGACTGTAGCAGCTAATGAAGGGTTGTGCCTAACAATGACTCGTAGGTTAGTAAAGAAGGGCCATGCGTTGAGCTGAAATTACTGACTTCACTGATTGAACATCTGCTTTCACTGGCCAACGAAGGGATCTATTCATTAAGGTCTACTTGTGGGAGAAGAAATGTTGATGTGACAGCCAGTTACTGTGTAGAACTGCTTGTTTGGTTATATTTTACTATTTTTTCTTTCGAATTGTATCCGTAGATCCTGTTGTAAAACTTTAATATTTCTTCCTCTTATTTGTTTTAAATCAATTGTTGACTGAGACAATTTTCATCTCAATCAATTATTTATTCCGAATTTCCCTTGTAGTCTTATCTTTATAACAATCGCTGGGTGACTGTTCATTTTATATGCAAATTCATAATGGATCTATGTTTAAAATAAATCTTAGAAATTTAAACACGTCTTAAATCGTTTCTTAAATATTTTGTATTTGTATTTGTATTTTTTATTCACCACATAATGATAAATACAGGTTATTGAATAGTATGTAACAGAAAGGCGGGAGTAAAGTCAAATAGACTTGTTCTATCCCATTTAAATTAATATATAAGAACTTAAGAACATTTGGAAAGTGACATATTACGTAAAAAATAGTATAGGTAGCGGACATAAAGCCATGTCTGCATGAAAATATGCTATGCTGCAAAAGGAAAAATAATATTTTGTTTAGAGGAGAAGAAGATAATCTTTAAGTTTGGATTTAAAAAGTGACAACGATTCTATGTTTTTAAGTGATACTGGGAGTTTGTTCCATTCTCTTGGGCCATCATGTTGTAAAGCATACAAGGAAACGTGCGAATGGGTGATTGGCCTATAAAGATTTAAACTAACTGTTCTAGTCGGGTAATTATGGATGTTGGTTTGTTTAATAAATTGATGGCGAAAGTTAAATGGCAGAAGATAAGGCTGATACATAAATTTGTATACACAAGACAAGGCTGAAAGAAATGAAGATTTAATCTAAGGTAAGATTTTCAGAGATTTGAAGAGAGGGTTTGTGTGCTCGTATTTGTGTGACAAGGTAACTGAACGTATAGCGCGTTTTTGAGTAAACGAAGTAAACGAATATGGGAAGTCCAAGTTAGCTTTTCGTTAAATAATATGCCTAAAAATTTGTAATCAAATACCCGGCGAATTTCTTCGCCATTTAAAAAAGGTTGCTGAGAAGATTTCTTGGATGAAGGAGAGACATTCATAAATTGAGCTTTTTTCACATTAAGTGATAGTCGATTTATGTGTAGCCAGGATTGCACATTTCGAAGTTCTCTTGCCTTTACATTTATGGCTTCGATACCTGATTTTGAGGATGTACATATACAGGTATCATCTGCGAATAGAGTGAAGCGAGTTAATCATGTCATTGACATACAGTGAGAAGAGCAGTGTACCCAGAATTGACCCTTGGTGGACGACGTATAGCATGATGGAGGGAGAAGAAAGATGTGTATCAATTTTTACAGATTGGGTTCGGCCAGAGAGGTAGCTCTCAAACCATCTGTTACAAATCTGGAGAAAACCATAATGATTTAATTTTCTAAGCAGAATTGAGTGATTTACAGTGTCGAAAGGTCTATGAAAGTAGCAATACTGAATTTTTTATTTTCCTTTTCTTGAATAAGGTAATTATAAAGTAGACTAGCGGCGTGGGTAGTGCTATGGTTTGTTCGAAATCCAAATTGTTGATCTGAAAGAATAGTTTTGAAAGTAAGGAATTCTGTTACCATATTGGCACATATTTTTTCTAAGATTTGCTCAAGCTCGACAGAACAGATATAGGGCGATAGTTTTCAGGTGCTGATGGTTCACCAGATTTGAATATTGGTGTTACTTTTGCTGTTTTCAATGAATCGGGTACAATTCCACTGTTAAATGATAAGTTGAAAATATGTGTCAAAGGTTGCGAAATGAAATAAGAAACAGCTTACAGAACAGACACGCGAATGCTATCAATTCTCGGTGAGGAAGAGTTGAGGTTGTCGATGGTCATTTCAACCTGCTCAGCCGTAACAGTGGTGAACTGAAAAGAATTAGTTACCAGTGGACCAAGATAGTCCAAGAAGTGCTTTGTACCTATGGGGATTTCCTGAAAGACAACACTTGTTTGGACTTCCTTTGTCGTTAAGAAAAGACACAAGTTTATTTTGTTCACGAAACTTCAGGGAAAACGCTGAAAACAGGGAAGTGGTTAGATGTCTCATTTAATAAAATGCCAGAAAAAATGTTATTTGGAAAGAAGTTAATGAAGATATTGTCTATAAGAGTAGCTGTGCGATTTATCACACGAGTTGGTTTGGTTATTTGAGGTAAAAAGTGACGACACTAAAGGATCTCCAGAAAATGGTTCGATTGCCGATGAGGCTCATTTGTCAATAAATCAATATTAAAATCTCCCGTTAATATTTAAAGAGTTAAAAGTCATCAATTGATTTGCCAGGTGGCCTGTAAAAAGCTCCAACGAGATATTTAGTTGAAGAAAAATCAATATCGAAAAAAAGAGATTCGAAGGGGTCCTCATCTTGGACGTTTCTGACTCGACATTGGATGTTATTATCAACATAGACAATAATCCCTCCTCCTTTGCGATTGGTTCTGAACGAAAAAAAGGCTGCATAGCCGGATATTTGGTACAGAGACTCGGCTGAAGGGTTGAGCCAGCTTTCTGTAAAAGCTATAAATTTGGGATTAAGATTTCCTAAATAACTGGTTATCTCGTCAAACTTTGACAATAAACTTCTCACATTTAAGTGTAGAATTGAAAGCTGGTCAGAGGAGTTATTAGCCGTGTAGAAATAAAGCTGTCGTGAAAACTATCTTTAGTATAGTACTTAGATTGAGGACAGTGAACTGAATTCCAATATGAAATTTCCTCTTCGTTATCGTCAATATGAGATTTTGGGTTGTTCAGATCATCTAGCTTTAGCGGATTGAAACGCATGTTTTCAGGAAACGTAAGGTCAACGTTGAAAGAAAGTGGTGGGCAAGTAGGGTAAAAGAGATCAAAAGGGTCATTAGTGAAATATAGAACTGACAATAAATTAGAGAATGAAACAAATTCCTGATAAGAATCGTTGTCAGTCATTACAGTACGAATCAAGTAGTATAATAGCTACTTTCATCTTCTTGTCGATACATAAAGGAGGCTCTATATTTGCAGAGTTATAATTCATGTTAAAACAATACAGATGACTCATAGAGAAAAGAGACAGAATCAACATATAAAACTGTAAACAAAAAAAGGTACAGTTTATAGGTATCCAAACATAAATAAAAATAAACAAGAAGAAAAGAAGCAGAATTGACATTACTGTCTTAGAATATTTAGGCTTATTGTAAAGAACAGAGAAAGTCATTATATTACTGATAATTCAGCAAGCACATGTATATACGAGAAAATCATTTTATTAAAAAAGTAATTCATGTATTTTTAACTTTAATCTTTTAGAAATGGGTGTCGTAATATTACATTTAGTCAACTCGTTCTTGTGGGCTATAGGTTATATACAGTCATCTATAGTTATCTTATTTTAACGAAACAGCAGATTCATTGCCTTCACAAAAAGGCAAAGCATAAGCCAATATCGACGAAAATGCCAAACATATATTTACCATCCGTATAAGATAGATACAGCACTGGTGTTGTAAGTTTTAACTTAGTCTTTATACATGCGTGACATGAATGTCCCGGAGAACTTCTGTATGAAATTGGTTACTTGGCTTTTTAAACATGATGAAGTGGGAATGAATCTTTCTTCACCAAACCTAATGTTGTATTCGACCTTTAAATTCATAACCTTACTCAATGGACCGATACATGTAGTTATATATATCCCGGTATATAATCCTACTCTTGAGAACGACCGATGGCATCAATTCTCAGTCATAGGTCATAAGTTAAACCTTGCCATGTCCTAACAAAAACTATGGTTCCACATAAAGGTATACGGGTTTTCTTTTTATCGGTTTGACAACGGAGAGGATTTAAATAGAACGATAAATATGTTAAGATATGTAGAGTTCAAAATGTGCAAAAATAAACAGTATTTTGTTTGAATGTCAAACTGAGTGCAGACCAATAGTTAAACTGTATAATCGATAGTAAGCTTTTGTGCACTCTATTACAAATGTTGACAAGTGCA
>JAVFBZ010212291.1:11479-31740 GCA_032466195.1 Katharina tunicata
AATGAATGGTTAACTATATGAATAGGTGAATTAAGTCGGAGTGAATGAATTAATGAATGGTTCATTAGATGAATAAGTGCATTAAGTCGGAGTGAATGAATCAATGAATGGACGTTTGCAAGAACAAGTCTATCAAACAAAAACATGACGACTATGATGTTACTTTCAACTTCTGGGTATATTTATAAGCAATATCGGGGTGGATTAATTAATGAATGGATGTTTACAAGAACAAGCCTATATACCCACTGAGAAGTTGAAAATCCATCTTAGTCGTCATGTTTTTGTTACATACCCAGCTTCTAAATGTTGCTTAAACAAGAAGTCTATCAAAGTCCACCCGAGTCGGATGGCATGAACTAGTGAATAGATCATTGGATGAATAAGTGCATGGAGTCGTGGTGGATGAATGGTTAATTAGATGAATAAGTGCATGGAGTCGGGGTGAATGAATAAAAGAATGGACGTTTGCAAGAACAAGTCTATCAAAGTCCGTTTGACTCGAATTAGTGAATAGATTATTGGATGAATAAGTGCATTGAGTCGGGGTGAATGAATAAATGAATGGTTAATTATATGAATAAATGCATTGAGTCGGGGTGAATGCATCAATGAATGGACGTTTGCCAGAACAAGTCTATCAAAGTCCGTTTGACTCCGAGGGAATGAATTAAATTATCGTTGATTGGATAAAACGTGTATTGAGTCAGAGTACATGAATTAATGCATGAATGTTTAAAAGAATAAGTCTATTTCATTTTCAATTTTCAGCGAAAACGCTGTCGCCCGGACTCATGCCTTTTTCCGCCAGGGTAGTGGTTCAATTCTCCTGGATGACGTGGCATGTACTGGCAGTGAGACCAGTCTGGCGGAGTGTCCCCACAGGTCCTGGGGAAACACTAACTGCCATCATACGGAAGACGCTGGTGTTATTTGTCAAGGTTAGCGCAACTCCATCTCCTCAACTTTGATTTCACATTGGTTTGTCCGTCAGTCCATTTGTCTGATTTACCGCCCGCCCAGTTTTTTGGTTTTCGTAAAACCTAACCTTTGCTTCCATCAGTTAACTTGATAAACTGCCCATCAGATTTGAATCAAATTTGTGACAATTTTCCTCATGTAGCAAGATCTTGTATGTGATTGAGCTTGGATAATGTCCGCCTAAAGGTGGCGCCACCTGGTGGACAAAGTGGTTTCTGCCTGTTTGGTTTCCTGTCATTACATTGAAAACAGAAAATCAGAATGTTATAAGATATTAATGTTATTAAATATTCCATGCGTCACGATGTCTCATGGTATTTAGTTTCGTCTATGTATGCCAACTGGCTGCTCCACCTGGTCGCCAAGAATTAATTTTGTTTCCAAAAACACGAAAACGTTTTAAACGGGCGTATATTGCGACTGCGGCACGCTTGAGCGCTAGTTTAAAATTGTTCAATTGTTTTTTTAAAAATAGAAGCGTCGCATGTTTATAATGTTTGTAACAGAATGTCAATGGAACCAACTCGAAAGATGTTCGAGCAATTGTAGCTGGAAGTATCGACCAACTTCTCTAAATAAATGTAAGGGCATTAAATGAAGAATATTACTTCAAAGAAGTGTTTGTGTCTAGCCCAGCTCAAAACAGTCTATTGCATGTTAAGAAGGTCTAACCATACTCCACTACCAACTGTAAAAGGGCAAGGCCACACAATTTCGTTCAAAACTTATTTTTTTCCACGGGTATTTGGAAAGACAATAGACCATGTCACATTTGCAACCGAGAAAGCATAGCCGTTAATGATTTAATTTAAACACCGGACGTGACGTACTTGTTCACAGCTAGGTAGGCCTATGCCCTCGTTGTGTATGTCCACTCGTGGATGTGCCGGTTGAGGATGTGACGGCCTATTGTCTTTCCAGATACATTTGCAAAATAATAAGTATTAATTATCTAAACGCCGTGGATCTATTTATTTCTATCCACTATTATGTATATTATGTTTTAATATTAACTATAGGGAATTAATAAAACATGACCTGATGAGAATCGGTGCCTAATTAATACATAATTTACTAACTTTGTTTTCCGTTTATCATTTGATAATTATTTGAAATATAAAGTTCTTGTTAACATACGAAACGTCCTGTTTCCTGTCGACTAGCCCTTGAATTCTTCTGAATCATTACTAATCGTTTTTCAACTCTGGCCTTAAGTCCGCAAGGCCTATCGCTGCTGATTTATACAAAACATTTGTGTCGTAACACAATTGTGTAAACCTCTTCGAGAAAAGGAAAGTAGAAAAAACGAAGTCACTACTTTAGTGCCGGAATTAAATTATAAGAGTATATAGCCATAAAAGTGAAATTGTGTACACTACTTGATCAACAGATTGTATTAAAGTAATACCAGAAGTCCATTAACTAGAAAATTGAAAGTGAAAAAGTTAAAAGTGGAAGTTAAAATTAAAATTGAAAAGTGAAAAAGTGAAAGAGAAAAAGTGAAAAGTGAAAGTGAAAAAGTGAAAATGGAAAAAGTGAAAAAGTTAAAAGTGAAAGGGAAAGTGTACAAGTGAAAATGGAAAAAAGTGAAAACGTTGAAAGTGAAAATAAGAAAAGTGAAGTGAAAGTGAAAAAGCGAAAAAGAGAAAATGGAAAAAGTTAAAAAGCTGAAAGTGAGAAAGTTAAAAGTGTGAAAGTGAAAAGTTAAAAAGTTAAAAGTTAAAAAGAGGCAGAGTGTTTACTTCATCGCATTTTGATACTGACTGCAAATGTCCCGCTAATTTGAACTGTCAGAAAAAGTTTGCAAAGAAAATGTTGACACTGATCAAAATCAAACTATTCAATTGTGAACAGAAACGTCCTTGAGTCGATTGTACATAAAGAAATAATGCGTACGAAATTATTCACATTATAGAGTCAACGGCAAACACATGAGCAAATTACGTATTTGTCTGTACCTCCGTATATACATACAAACCATGATTTTCATAAACCCCCATACGATTTTCCCATAATTCAAGAGTGGCGCAAAGGGCCGAAGTGGCAATCGAGAATTACCGACTTTTTACGACTTTTGCCGAATAAAATGTGATCAGCGTAATGTAGAGAATTTTAATAACCTACTGCGCATATCATACAGTCGTCGTCACCCTATCTCTTATAACGTGGGCGATGGAAACAATGCCATCTACAGTACTGAATACGAGGTTTCACACCTCTAATTAATGGACTTCTGGTAATACTGTATTTCTCAGCTGACAAACAACGATTTGTGTTTGTGATTTGATCTGTATTGTTTTCATCTTTAAGGGTAACGCATTGGTTATGCCGGCAGTCAAGGAGGTCTAATGCAAAACCAAAATGTAAAATCTCCAATATACGTAAAACTCAACCAAATATGGTGCAGTCCATTTATCTGTGAAACAAATTTGTGCGGGTGATGAAACTTGAAAAAGCTTTACTACAGCAAAAGTGCTGTATCATCAATTAGTCAATCTTTCAATAAATCATCATCAATGCATTATTGTTCTTAAAGTCCAACGACTACGTGGCTGCTGACAGGGAATGATCTAACCTTCGTGTTCTTTAAATCTAGACTGTTCATTTCAGGTGCTACTCAAAATCTGACAAATACACGATTGGTTGGCGGCCTCCGCCCTAACCAGGGTCGGGTGGAAGTGTTTTATAATGGCGCCTGGGGTACGGTGTGTGACGACCGGTTCGGACAGACTGAGGCCGGGGTCGTCTGCAGATCTCTTGGATTCCCCATGTAATTATTTTCAAAATAGTTTGTGTCTTTGATTTTCACACGGTGATCATTAACCTGAATAACATATCTTACTCATTTGTGGCACACTTCGTGTAGCTTCGGTTGTACGACGGAGATGACCGAACCAAAGCTCGTTTGGCTTGTATGGCTTTTTCCTTCCCATTTCCACGTGTTTTTCGGGATTCTATGTATTGGCCTTAATCTAAAACAATGGCACAGATTGATTCAGAAACGAATGTGGAAGTACGATACTCAATGATTATTCTGATCACAGGCTCGATAAATCCATGAAAATATGATCATTAAAAACATAGTTCCTAACATAATTTTTTGAGAGAAACAAAATGGCGCCTTGATACCTTACAGGCGAAGTCTCAAAG
Organism: Katharina tunicata; assembly: GCA_032466195.1. NCBI lineage: Eukaryota > Metazoa > Mollusca > Polyplacophora > Chitonida > Mopaliidae > Katharina > Katharina tunicata. The sequence continues at coordinate 15,611 of JAVFBZ010212291.1, forward strand.
AAGATTCCTGAACTACGCTGAGCTGAAAGCATTCAGTTATAAGCACACGACCGTTACATTTTAAATTTACTCAAACTTGATATTAACAAATAACTTAAGTTATAATAGGCCGGATTCTTTTCCTAATTTACAGTCTCTTTAAATGTAACTAAAGACAAAGTGTTTTATTTCCCCAGAACGAACGCAGTGGCATATGGTTCGGCCCACTTCGGTCGCGGCACAGGTCTTATTGTGTACGATGACGTCAACTGTCAAGGATCAGAATCTAGTCTAGGGGCGTGCTTCCACCTTGTTCCGGGACAGGATGATTGTGATCACGGAGAGGACGTAGGGGTCCTATGCCCCGCAGGTAACACAACTTACCATTTTCCTTAGAAAATCAATCGACAAAACCTCGCTTGATTTCTCGTTAGTTCGCTGTCATCACTTAGCTCGGCCGTGATAGGTGTATAAATATGCAAAAAAGGGTATAATCAAGGCATGTGTAGTTGTGTAAGGTTAATAATTAAAAAGAATGATTTATTATTTAATTGGTGTAAAAAAGTAACTGTATAACAATGTTTTTCATTTTGTTCCTAATATGGTAACTTTTTTAAAATTTGTTTAATTATTTTTTGATGTTGCAACTTTCGTTTTATTTTTTGTACTATATAGTTGATCACCTTGACAGGAGATTTTGGCTGATGTTCACCGCACCTCAAACTGACCTCACTGGATATATATCTGATTACGTGACTATTTTTAAACAGACAACGATAAGAAAAAAAAGTATCTATTTTACAATGATCTCAATGCTCAAATCGGACAATAAAAAACGACAAAGAACACAATAAAAAAACATACAACAACAACACTTACGCACAATTTATTAACGATTTTGTATTACTGTTTGTACACAGGCCAACCTTCAACTGTACAAATTCGGCTAGTGAACGGAGGGGTTCCAACGCAGGGTCGGGTTGAGGTGTCCGTGAATGGTGCCTGGGGGACGGTATGTGATGATTTGTTCACCTCTACATCAGCTGGAGTTGTCTGTGCTATGCTAGGATTCCAGAGGTAAGATTTGTTTTTTTAAATTCCTTTTACGTCAAACTTTTAGTTATTTACCTCATATACTTATATAAAAGACATCGAAATGCATGGGAACAAACCGTGACGACGTTGGGCAAACACCCGACTTACGACACCAGACCAAACTGCCTTTCTTCAGCCCAAGATTGCTTGTTTTCAATATCCATGGCATGGATAAGAGGTATCTGTTGATCTAGCTAGTGCTTTGTCGACAGGTTCCGATTGAGTTCCGGTGCATGCACGACAAATTCCACACTTTGTGGATTTCCACAATATTCATGCGCTTTGCGATTTTGTTGTATTTTGCAATTGTTAAAAATCCGTCGAAATACGCGCGAAATAACCTTGGATGTGGCTTCAATCAAGCAAATCAGACGAAACACCAGATCATCATATTATAAAATGTGTATAAGAAGATTAACAAGTGTTCAGAGTAAATTTAGCATTGACTTCTGATTAAAATGTCTGTGGCCATAAACTGGCTAACGTAATCAATTTTGCGTGAAGGATGGACCAAAAGAACATTAACATAATTATCTCCCTTGGAGTAAATAAGTATGGTCACAAATACACTGGTAGTTAGATTGTGGGTAATTACCTCGTTTTGCGTTTCTAAGTTTCTAATATAACTCCAGCAGAAAGTCTTCTTTGAACACAACTGGTGGTTGGGCGGTAGAAACAGGAAGTCGATTTGTTCTGGCTTCCTGTTTGAGTCATGTCCTAGTCCCGTACGTGGTGTCCTTATATGTTGGTAGTATTGTAGAGGGTTGTTTCCTTCACCAATCGCGCTGGGACGCCGTCACGAGTGCAATAACATTAAGATCGGCGTAAAACCTCAATTTTTCAACAGGGCTGGTGCCATTGCAAAACCACGGGCTTTCTTTGGTGCTGGAGCTGGTGCCACCCTTCTGGATGACGTACAGTGTGCTGGGAATGAGGAAAGTATCTTCGATTGTCCAGCCAAGCCCATTGGACAAGAAAATTGCGGTCACGGAGAAGACGTGGGCGTTATTTGTATCGACGGTAAGGTGTCGAATCAGACAGTGAGCGACGGTTTATTGTCCGATGTTAGATCAACAGGACTATATGTCCCAATTACAGATCATTGGTCAGCTTTATTGTGGGAGGATAACTGGGTAGAACCCAGAAAACCCACTACCTCCCGCTGGTAGCTGACAGACCAACCCACATACAGTCCCAGCGAGTGCTGGAACTCGCGGACTCAGAGGTGAGGGGGGTCTGAGGATCACAAGCGTACACTCTAGAAATGTGCACTCTTGACCACTCCGCCACGAAGGCACAATGTTCTCCACCAAATCAGCTAAAATGCTATGGGTGTATCTGTTTTGATTCAAAGAAGAGCAGGCTTATGGTTAACCCATATCTATATCCAAGGAATGTAGCCAACAAGTGAAAATTGCGGTATAATTTCATTTGATCAATGCACCTACAACATCTAGGCAAAAAGTGAAAGATCGATAACTATACATTGGAGTGCGACATGATTAACTCAACGCAAACAGCAAAACGTGTCAGAAGGTCTCAATTTGTAGTTCAAGTTACACTTGGTCTATTCTCTAAAACAGGTATTAGTAAAAGTTGACAAATGTTTATTCCCAGCTCAGCATAAATCTCGAGTTTTACCTGGGTGTATTTCTAAAAGCCTGTTTTAATCGAATTTTTTGGACGGAGGGGAACGATATTCGTCGGGTGGGGGTGTGGGGACAGAACAGAAATTAAATAAACATATTTCCACACCTTTTGTATATGCACTACATTTGAAGTTTGAACTTTCTTTCTGCAGACTCTGTCAGCGCCCGCCTGGTAGGTGGTGCCATTAGCTATTCTGGTCGGCTTGAGTTGAGTGTGAATGGAACTTGGGGTACTGTATGTAACGATTTCTTCGAAGTCAAGTCTGCTATCGTGGCTTGCAGAATGATGGGATTATCTACGTAAGTAAAGTCACTCAATCCACTATAATGTGAAAATTAACCCTTTAAAGCTGTCAAACCAAGGTGAAATTTACCTTTAACGTTGTCATTTAAAATTGACTTCGGTATAAACACATGTTAAACGTTTTGTTTGGCGGGAGCTGCCTATATCTTTTTATAAAGAGTAACTGACACAGGGATATCGACTAATTAAAGCCAATAAATCATATCATGTTCTAGATAAATTCTCAGAGACAAGTTTCTAGATAGACCTGAATCTCGAGTTGTTCTGGATAATCTACAACTTGGATAATAGGCGCATCTCGAGAAAAGGCAATACACGTTACATGTATATTGTGAGGATAAATGTGTGGCGAATATATAATGCCTTGTTGGTCTCTTGGTTAAGGGGCGTGGAGAATCCGTTTTGTTGTTGCGCCCCGTGTTGGTCTCTTTGTTAACGAATTAACGTTTTGTTGTTGTTGATGTCGTAGGGCTGGTGCAACAGTGTTGAGCGTTAGGAATCCTGGAACAGGTTCAATATGGTTGGATGATGTGAGGTGTATCGGAACAGAGACCAGCCTTCTTCAGTGCCCCCACTATGGTCACCTCGGGTCACACAACTGTAACCATAGAGAGGATATCTCCATATCGTGCTCTCCCAGTAAGTTCCCATGCGGAGCACCCTCAGCGACATTAGGAACGAAGCCTTCATTGCAACAAAAGTTACAACACAGAATATGTCTATGAATTAAAAGGACCCCACTGGCAAATCATCTTCTTGATATCCCTTAGCTCAGAGAGCACCAGGGCACAAGACATCTGATAACCACTCAAATTAATAAAACTCCATTTCCAAAGTTATATTTGAGCTAAATTTTGCTTTAAAAAACAAGAACAAAATTAAAGAATATTTTTTATATTATGTTAGATAACAGAGGAACCAAGATAAAAATGCCCACATTTCGAGCTAAAGAACAAAATATATCTTTATACAAAAAAAATGTATACGGTCTCTGTATTTCACATTCTTCATTTTGGTTACAAGAAAAAACAAATCACTGACACTCTATTTAGCCTTGGTGCTATTTGGGCTGAGGGGTATCAGGAAGTCGATGTTAATTGTTAGGGTGTCCAACATTTAAACATGACTAGGATGGATTTTCAACTTTTTGGGTATATCGATAGGCAACGTTTCGATCTATTTGCTCAGACAGTTTTCAAGCAATGTTAGGTTCCCAGCTTCTAAATGCCGCGAAAACAAGTCCTGTTTTTCATTCTGTTGATGTCCTGTGTCCTTTCGGGTGCTTTTCTTCGCCTGTTTACTGGTACGCCGTAATATGAGAAAGATAACCATAGTTCCTCTAGTGGACCTTATGAAAATAAGGGAAGATTTCCAGTGGCTGCGGAGATAGTGGGGTGGCGTTGACGACGTTTCTCTCCGGATTTTCCACGACACACCGGTAACACAAAGTCGTCATTTAAGCGAAATACTCTTGAGTACGACGTAAAACACCAATCAAATAAATACATAAATGTAACTGCGTTCCATACTATTGACTACGACGTAAACACCAATCACATAAATAAATAAATTTATGTGCGTTCTATACTCGTGATGTAATCTCCATGAAGTGCTTCAAGAACCATAGTGAAAATGTTTTTGTTTTTCAGCCCCAGCGATAACTACTCCAACGCCTACGTTACGACCCACACTTCCACCGCCTACCATCGACCCTTCCACTGTGTTCGTCAGGCTTGCTGATGGCAGATCTGCCTTCGAAGGCCGGGTAGAGGTGTTCTACAATAACATGTTCGGAACCGTGTGTGGCGATGTTTGGAACAACAATGACTCTAAAGTGATATGTTCTATGTTAGGTTATACAAGGTGAGCGTAAAAGAAGTTCGCCTGTTATACTATCCACTAGTATGTTACAAACAAGTTGAAACTTTTCGAACGTTCTTTCAGATAAAATTGATTATTTATGTTAAAATCAGAAGGAAATATCATTTTGTTGAGGATTAAATTGTAGCGCATTATTTTCCATAAAATAATAGGGTTTAATAGGACTCCTGAGGTTATCATCATAAAGAACAGATATGTATGATATTATTTTAGATAAATTGAAATACGATATCTCTTGTAATTTCGGATAAAAAGATATCTAACATTAGTTTGAATATAACTAATATATTCGTTTAAAATATATCCGGTGAAATGAAACGATATAAGTCTGATCAATTTAGATAAAATGAAAGCTAATTTTTGATGTCATTATTTTATATTAATTTTAGAGATAATTCCGTATTATTTTATATTAAATAATTATATATACCCAACCGAATATTTTATTTAATCAAATAGTATGTATGTTATTACCGGCAGAGTACTGTGTTGTTATGAATCTACTATTTATCCTTGCATAGCATATTTATTTACTTTTATAAATATATTTATTCTAAAACCAGATTGTCTAAATTACTAAAACCATAAACATATTTGTGACTAATATCTAGATAAAAAAACATTTCAAAGCGAAATTGCTCCCCGTAGAGAAAGATCCGCAGTTTTTACTTGGATGAAAATTTGTGGTCGGTCTGCCGCGGCCTCCGTAGCTCAGAGTGTTGGACCTGCTAGCCAAGGATGGGGGTTTGAGTCCCAATGAATGCATGCCACATTTTCTTTCTCTACGTTTATAAATTAATAACAGTATTAATCTTTATAGTTATAAAGTACGATATGAATTTGATACGTGATTTTAGATCAAATGCTGCTTCGAACCCGCTCCTGCATGACGGCCGAACCAACCTGCCCGTGCTGTTAACGAATGTTCCTTGTAGAGGTACAGAGACCAACGTAGCCCAATGTCAGGGAGCCAGGTGGGGTAGAACCAGCTGTCTCCAAGCTCAAGATGTGGGCGTTATTTGTTCTTCAGGTAATCGTCTTGAAAGGTCAAGAAAACAAAAAAAAACAAAAAAGTCATACTCAAATTATAGACCATAGCAAGGTGTTAATAAAACTGCCGTTACATTTTTTTTTATAGAATTCGTCATTTTCCACTGAAAGACACTTGAAACGAAATACCAAGGTAAATTAAAAATCCTCCATGCATTTCACCTTGGTTTTTTTCAATTCAAGAGTCTTTAAGTGAAAAACGATAAATTCTACAAAAATTGTAACGGCAGTTTTATTAACACCTTGATATGGTCTATAATTTGAACATGGCTTTGTTTTTGTTTTGTTTTTTTCCCCTTTGAAAATAGGGTTGACATAAACAGGCCTATAAATTCAAAAGACTAAAATCTGTCGCTAGGTACCTTGGAACCCTGGAAAGTTTTATGATTGGATTATTTTTTTATAAGATACATTGAAAATTAGCATCATCTGCCGGTGTATATGTATAAATCACTGGGACATCTGTTAATTATAGTGCATGGGAAACTACTCTGCACGGGATAACCCTGTATTCAACTTTTCCATTATATAAAACTTTTTCGGGTGGTTGTCGCTTGTGGTCCGGTGCTCTCTGGGGGCATCGTGAAGCTGATTTGTTGTGGCGTCTTGTCAAACTATGCGTCCTATAAATGACCCGTGTGTGTTGTCTTGGTTGTTGACAGTGTCTTTGATTGTGGTTTCCTTTACGTCGACATATATGAGTAAAATAACACCATTAATCAATCAATCAATTTGACTTTCAGCTGTCAGACCGGATAGTTTCGTGCTGGTCTCTGATAGCAGCAGTCATATGATATACCGGATGGACATGCGCACTGGGAGTTATGTGTCTTTGCCTCAGATTCCGCATACGTCAGCAAATAACCCAATCGCTGTAGACTTTGACTCACTGGAAGGTGAAGTCTATTGGACAGATGTTCATTCTCACCAAGTGCTCAAAGTCGGTCTGGACGGATCAAAATGGGAAGTCTTCAAACAGATGGACCAAAGTATGTTAACCTTGGGCCGCCTGTTCAAAGCTGTGTTAATTTAACGGCCAGTTAGATGACGTTACGACATCAATGTCTTTACTTGTATAAGCAACATTTAGTAGCTGGGCACATAAAAACCCCATAACTTTGATGGATTTTCAACTTTTGGGTATATTGATAAGCGATGTTTCTAGTTGCTAAGAACGTTTTCAACCAATGATTAACAAATCTCAGCGTTTGTGCTCGAAAAATGTCTTAGCAACTAGGCCGAACATCGCTTATGTATGACGTATGACGTATGTCGTCTATTATATATGCTCATCAGTACTGTTTTCGTTGATACATCATTATTCGTTTGAGCTGTTCCATTGGAATGAGCAGCCTCAACATGGAAAGCCGGTATTTGGGTGGGAGCTTCCTGACTCTCTTTGAGCTAAGGGGCATCAGGAAGCCGATTTGTTGTGGTGTCTTGTTTTCGTCCTGTAAGTGTATTGTGACGTCTCCTATGATGCCAGCGTCGTTTTTGGTGGTTTCCTTCACCGATTGGGCTAGCACGCCGCCATAGTAGTGAAACAACTTTAAGTGTGGCTTAAAACCCCAATTATACAAACTTACAAAGAAACAAATACAAATGGAAATCTTTTTGTATGCCTGCTGATGGAAATAAATTGATGAAAAGATTAATTAAAGGAAGAAAGATAGTATCCGAACAATAATTATAAAAATACCAACAAAAAAACAACAACAAAAAATACATCACCTCCTGGTTAATAACAATTACAAAATTGCTCCTCGTTCCATATTGTTTTGTTTTTATTTAACTGAATAAATACATAAATGTAACGATCGAATAAAAACAACCAATGAAATGACTGCATGGACGAAAAATAAACAAATATATTGGAGAAATCGTTGTATGCATTTCCTCACAGTGCTGAATGAATGAAAACAAGACAGTAAAGTTATCTCCCTTTTTCTCTCGTTACAGAATCTGTGCTGGATGGGTTAGCCGTGGATTCGATCTCCAGGAATCTTTACGTGACAGATACTGGCAACCAGCGAATCCTGCTCATGTCTCTGGATGGATTCGCCCAGAAGACTCTCATTGATACAGACCTACAGAATCCCAGAGCTATTGCCATTCATCCAAAATACGGGTTAGCCTCAAGAAAATTCAGTGATTTTACGTTGTGCTTGTTGTTTTGCGGCCTTCTTGCCCGTCTTGTCTGGTGCCAGTTAAAATGGCGGAAGAAACCACCGCGCCTCCCTGTAAACCAAAACAAAGATTGCAAGCATGTCAAAGGGGGATTTACGGGTGGTTGGATGGGAACCTCCTGTGCCCTGGTGCTCTCTGAGCTAAAGGGCACAGGTTGTTGATTTGTTGTGGTGTTTTGTTAATGTTTTGTCCTGTCTTACATGTTGCCCGCGTCGTTTACGGTGGTTTCGTTCACCGATTGGGCTGGCACGCTGTCATATAAGTGAAATAACATTGAGTACGGCGTAAAATCCCAATCAAACAAAATAAAAGGGGAATTTGAAATTCTGAACAGACATGGAATTAGGAACATGGGTATTTGGCGGGTAGTTTGCGGGGGATATCGGGCCACAAAGAAGTCTTATTCTTGTATCCGTTTTACTTCCGGTCCTTGCACTTCTAATAGTACGTCGTAAAATAGCAATCAAACAAATAAACAAACATCTAGACTGTGGTTTGAGACAACGGCTTTGCTTATTTGATTGTTTCTATCACTGAAAGATCACCATAGTCCATAGTTGTCATCCTGAGGTTGTACGTACATTCCCAGAAAATTACAAACATCAGTTGATCTCAAAATAGCGCAGTATCAAATTGACAATTCCCTAAATGTATTCATAATTGTTAAATATAATGTAATTTTGAAAAGCATGGTTTAGAAATATTGGTATAGAAGAAATGAAAAAAAAAAAAAAAATTATTTATGTTTTATGACCTATCTCCCTTGAATTCAGCTGGTTGTATTGGACTGACTGGGGCTCCAATCCTAAACTAGAGCGCAGTATGATGGACGGCACATCCAGGATGGTTCTTATATCTACCGGACTCATGTGGCCTAATGGACTGGCTATCGATTACAGAGGTGCATTATTAGATTTAATTCAAACATGAATTTAGTTACTGTCATAACTCTTAGCTATATGCTTTGAGTGTAGAAATAGAAGAATAGTAAATTTCGAAATGGATTTCAAGAAAAAACTGCAACTCGTCATACACTCTAGTATAAAAGAAATACTTCAGCTTCAAGAAAATAATGTCAGTCTTTATTATTATTTAAATATTGATGAAATATCAGGATTTCCTTCACTGATAAAAGTGATAGTACTCTTTTGTTATTCCATTTCCTAAAATATTGCGTCAACGGCCTTCGTTGCTATCAGGAGGTTGCTGAAAGACGCACCTCATTTAAGTATTCGTCAATGTGAGGACGTCATTTACCGTCACAAATTACCCCACCCTCGTCTGCACTCGCCTGGTTTGACATTTTTCTATGAGTAAAATGGGATAATATGTATTTTTGGTCGATATAAATAATAAAAGTAATAGTACACATAGAGGGGTGAATACCATTATATTGTTCACATGAATGGTGGAAGTGATAACCCACTCAACGTTTCGCCTCTCGTGGGTTATCATTTCCACCTCTCACACTTACAATGTTAGTGGTATTCAAACTTCACTGTAATATCCTCTATTGTCTTGATCTGTCTCGTAGGTAGCTTACGGCCCATATATGTCATCAACTGTGCACCATATAACTGCATATGTTTGACATGGCACCATACGAGTTCAAATGATTTAGATGCCTCTGGAGAGATTAAGCAGGACATAAGTGCATATGCTTGTATCATAGCTCTGGAGAGATTATGACCATATGTGTTCATGTGCTTTATTTTGCTCGGGATAGATTATGACAATATGGGTTCATATTGTTGTATATGGCTCGGGCGAGATTGTACATCATATAAGTTACTCTGGTTTATTTGGCTCTGGGCAGATTGTGCACGATATGTGTTCATATACTTTATATGGCTCTGGTGAGATAAAGCAACGTATGAGTTTCTTAAATGCGTTATATGGCTCAGGGGAGATTAAGCAGAATTTGAGTGCATATACTGTTTATGGCTCGGGGGCGCAAATGCTTGTTCGTGCGAGATTATGCACCATATGGGTTCGTATGGGTTATATGGCTATGGTAAGATTACGCAGCACTTTTGCTAACTAAGGCAAACATTTCTTAAATCTAGTTGATGTGTATCACTTAACTAAAGAATCACTATACTTCAGATGTTGTTTCTTTTAAAATTGCCGAATTAAAAGTAAGGTATTGACAGCCCTTCTCACTGAATATTACCGGCATGTAATGATGCCATTTCGTCCGCCCAGTTGTGGTGTAAATCAGTTCCTTCGGGCACTGAAAAACGCCAATATGTCGACACAACAAGTACGGTTATTGTAACGGACTGTCTTTTGTTTTCCATGGCAGCCAATAGGATATATTGGTGTGACGCTGGCACACATAAGATCGAGTCCTCAGATACAAGTGGAAGGAGTAGACGGACTGTACTGCAGGAAACATCAGCCCAGTATTTCGGTTTAGCAGTCGTTGATAACGACCTGTACTTCACGGATTGGGGTCAACAGTAAGTACCATCAAAGCTGGGATATAAGCCGCGGTTATATGGGCAAAGAAAAGGTGATTTACATGGAAAGTGAGCTGGTTCTGATCCTCATCACAGCCGACATTTTTAGTTCACTTATCAATTGCTAAAGCATACGGTAGGTGAACTAAACTGTTGTGGATACTAGGTCAGAAAAGGGGGACAATTCTGACCTAGATCAGATTTAGTCCACCTTTTTCTGCCGCGTAAACGCAACAATAAAGATGATCCTGATCAGAGCAGACGCAGACCTACCATTTTTTGCCTATCTCCGTTAACTTCATAATAGCTTTCGCCATTTTGTTTTCTTAATTCCGTGTTTCAAAGTCGTTCCTTTCCATCGAGTTTTATACCTCTCTTACTTTAGGATTCACGATCATATTTGATCCTATGTTTCGTAATGTCATTTTGTCAATTCCTATATACCATAGTTGTGCACCGGAATTTTCGCGGGGGAAGATCTCGCGGTTATTTATTAAGCCCTTTTTACCCGATCTATCACCTAACTGGTTTATGCAAAGTGTCCGGGGAGTAAAATTCCTTTGAAAACAATTTAAAACGCCAATTAACAAAAAAAAAAACAAACAAAAATCCCACAAAAACAGATACTGCGGCCTAAAATAATTTTTGTTTTTTTTCGTTTACAGTTCAGTCATGAAGGTTAACAAGGCAGGAGGTCATACAAAGCAGACTTTTGGTCCGCCATCTTTTAGACAACTCAACGGACTCATAATACAGAAGACGGGAAACAAATTGAAACGTACTTATAACTAGTTTTGCAACCTGCTGTGTCGTTCATAATGGAAAACCTAAACCGAACATAATTGTTGAAAACCAATTGGTCAATTAAATCATACAGAAATGTAAATAAAAACTAACACACCAAAAACTGTTAGGAATTTCTTAAATTTCTTATTCGTTAACCACGAAAATTCTCAGAAACGGACATGTTTTTGGCATTAAAATCCATTGGTTACACTAGGAAACTTGGCATGTTCTGAACAACGTGTTGATAATATTTTTGGCCATTCTGTAAATCATTATATTAACTTCAGTTCATTGAAATACCTTCTGAGTCCAAATAACCACATTCTAAGTATAAATAACCACATACTGAATACAAATAACTACATTCGGAGTACAAATAACCACATTCTGAGTACAAATAACCACATTCTGACATTCTGAGTACAAATAACACATTCTGAGTTCAAATAACCATATTCTAATGCAAATAACCACATTCTAACATTCTGAGTACAAATAACCACATTCTGAGTTCAAATATCCACATTCTTAGTACAAATAACCACATTCTGAGTATAAATAACCACATTCTGAGTACAAATAACCATATTCGAATGCAAATAACCACATTCTAACATTCTGAGTACAAATAACCACATTCTGAGTACAAATAGTCACATTCTGAGTACATATAGCCACATTCTGAATACAAACAACCACATTCTGAGTACAAACAACCACATTCTGAATACAAATAAACACATTCTGAATTACAAATGACCACATTCTGAGTACAACTTGCCTCATGAGTACAAACAACCACATTCTGAATACAAATGACCACATTCTGAGTACAAATTACCTCATTATGAGTACAAATAACCACATTCTGAATACAAATAACCATGTCCTGAGTACAAATAACCTCATTATGAGTACAAATAACCACATTCTGAGTACAAATAACCACATTCTGAGTACAAATAACCATATTCTGAGTACAAATAACCACATTCTGACATTCTGAGTACAAATAACACATTCTGGGTACAAATAACCACATTATGAGTACAAACAACCACATTCTGAATAGAAATAAACACATTCTGAATACAAATGACCACATTCTGAGTACAACTTGCCTCATGAGTACAAACAACCACATTCTGAATACAAATGACCACATTCTGAGTACAAATTACCTCATTATGAGTACAAAAAACCACATTCTGAGTTCAAATAACCATATTTTAATGCAAATAATTACAATCTAACATTCTGAGTACAAATAACCACATTCTGAGTTCAAATATCCACATTCTGAGTACAAATAACCACATTCTGAGTTCAAATATCCACATTCTTATTACAAATAACCACATTCTGAGTATAAATAACCACATTCGAATGCAAATAACCACATTCTAACATTCTGAGTACAAATAACCACATTCTGAGTACAAATAACTTCATTCTGAGTACAAATAACCACATTCTGAATACAAATAACCACAATATTAATACAAATAACCACATTCTGAGTTCAAATAACCATATTCTAATGCAAATAACCACATTATAACATTCTGAGTACACATAACCACACTCTGAGTTCAAATATCCACATTCTTAGTACAAATAACCACATGCTGAGTATAAATAACCACATTCGAATGCAAATAACCACATTCTAACGTTCTGAGTACAAATAACAACATTCTGAGTACAAATAACTAAATTCTGAGTACAAATAACCACATTCTGAGTACAAATAGTCACATTCTGAGTACAAATAGCCACATTCTGAATACAAATAACCACATTCTCAGTACAAACAACCAAATTCTGAATACAAATAAACACATTCTGAATACAAATTACTACATTCTGAGTACAAATTACCTCATTATGAGTACAAACAACCACATTCTGAATACAAATGACCACATTCTGAGTATAAATTACCTCATTATGAGTACAAATAACCACATCCTGAATACAAATAACCATATTCTAATGCAAATAACCACATTCTGATATTCTGAGTACAAATAACCACATTTTGAGTTCAAATAACCATATTCTAATGCAAATAACCACATTCTAACATTCTGAGTACAAATAACCACATTCTGGGTTCAAATATCCACATTCTTAGTACAAATAACCACATTCTGAGTATAAATAACCACATTCTGAGTACAAATAACCATATTCGAATGCAAATAACCACATTCTAACATTCTGAGTACAAATTACCACATTCTGAGTACAAATAGTCACATTCTGAGTACAAATAGCCACATTCTGAATACAAACAACCACATTATGAATACAAATAAACACATTCTGAATACAAATGACCACATTCTAAGTACAACTTGCCTCATGAGTACAAACAACCACATTCTGAATACAAATGACCACGTTCTGAGTACAAATAACCTCATTATGAGTACAAATAACCTCATTATGAGTACAAATAACCACGTTCTGAGTACAAATAACCTTATTATGAGTACAAATAACCTCAACATGAGTACAATTAACGAATGCAGAAGAAGTGGAGAAGTTCATGACGTAATTCAATCGATGTGTCTATTTTTCCTCTTATAGCCTCGTCGATTTGCTCGGCTGCCAGTGGAGGATGCAGCCATCTGTGTGTCCCAGCAAATGCATACCGTAGAGTATGTTTGTGCCCGGATGATCTCCTCTTGCAGCCGGATGGAATCACGTGTGCACCAGGCAAGTAATGTTATGAACATTTACCTCGAATTCATTCAGGTTGTTCAATTGTTCTCGTATTAGAATTCAACGTTTCGTTAATGCGTTCAACAGTATGTGAACATTGCGCTGAATGACTTGATGGTTTAACTATTAGAGCTTATCCACATGTTAATTATAAGATGGGGGTTTTAAGGTCGGGAAACATTGTCAATAGATATATTTTGTGAACAGGATTTACGGAGACTTATGTTAAATTTGATACATAAATCAATGGTGGCCAGATTCTAATTGCACAGCTATAAGAAAACCATATACATGCACACTTTACAACTATAAGTACGCGGGTAGTTGGGCGGAAGTCTCCTTTGCCCTGGTGCTCCCTGGGCCATCAGGAAGCCGATTTGTTGTGGTTTCCTGTTTTTCGTACTGTAAATGTGTGTATATAGGGGTCTTCTTTGTTACCAGTGTCGTTTAAGTGGGTTTCCCTGGCCGACTAGGCTGAGACGTCGTGAGTGAAATAACCTCAGATACGGCGTAAAATCCCAATCAAATAAACAAAATCTGTCAAAACACTGTCGAATCTGTCAAAACACAACACATTATAAAAAAATACATGAAAATAGCAATCTATTCAGGGAGCCTGAAGATAAGTTTTATATGGCAATATACGTATTTTGATATTCAGATTGAATTGATGACACACAATAATATTTTTTTTCTTGATAAAATGACTTAACATATATGAAAACTATAAGAGATGCAAATAGATAAATGTATGCTTACCTTAGTTGATAAATTTAGATTGTTGGTCATGGAGAACGAAACAACAATCACGAGCGAGCAGAAGCGGACGCTCGAGCAGTTTAAAGAATAAAATAGGTTTGAATTATTTGATTGCCTGATAAGTGCTGCAAATACTGATGTGTTAAATTCTAACTCTTATCAGAAACATTTCCCCTTCATTGCCATATTTTTGTTTTCCAGACCTTTTCTGTCCGCCATTAACTCCGCCAGCAATGGGCTCTCTTAGTCCAAACAATTGTACTGCTGACAACTCTACCAGTGGAACTTTATGTAATGTCACGTGCAATTCAGGCTTTTCTCTCGTTGGTCCATCTTTAGTCACGTGCCTTGGCAACGGCCAATGGAGTAACTTTGGCAATACTTTCGTATGTAGAGGTATGATATTTTTCTGCGTCATAGATTCTAGATGGGAACGTTGTCATCCATTTCTTGTGACTTCTTTGTCGATAAAAGGTGTTTTATTCGACCGTTTTTACCTCATCTACACTTTGGTGACGGTTTGATTTTTAAAAAGTAAATAACTGCTACCCTGCAATAAATTTTTCAATATTTTTTGAAATAACATAAATGTACCTTTACATTTATAACAAAAACCCAGTAGACATCTGAAAAGATATGAACGGGTGGTTGGTTGGAGATACCTTTTCCCCGTTGCTCTTCGAGCTAAGGGGTAACAAGAAGCTAATTAGTTGTGGTGTATATCTTCTTTTGAGTCGTGTCGATGCTCCGTGGTGTACTTCTCCGTTGCCGGCGTTAAGGAGGGTTTCCTTCACCCACTGGACTTTCCCACCGTCATATGAATGTTATAGCCTAAATCCCAATCAAACAAACAAATTGAATAGTATGAAATTTGAACACGGTGCTAATATCATCCCCAGACACGCAGGCTCCTAACTTAACCTGTCCAGCCGATATCGATGCAGTGGTACCGCGACAAGCTACCAGTGCCATCGTTAAATGGACGGTCCCTACAGTGGAGGAAAATGGCGATGGCGCTGTACAGATCTTTCAAAGCATTCCGTCTCCGTCGGTCCTGAAAGAGGGAAAGTACTCCGTGCTCGTATCGGCCACAGATGGGCGAGGTCTGAGGTCCACCTGTTCCTTTAATATCGTTGTCTCAGGTATGTCATCATGGCTTCCAAGGTTTGTGGGTTTTTTACACGAAGTGTTTTCGCGGTTTTTCTCCAAGCCAGTAGGGAAGCATTGCAGTGGTGGTGGGGAAATGAG
>JAVFBZ010212303.1:0-13029 GCA_032466195.1 Katharina tunicata
ATATTACAAAAATCAATTCGTAACAAAATATTTTGAAAACAAGTTGGTATCGTTTCTTTTGGACACTAGTGTACATGACACAGATCAGTGATACAAAAATTTTAATATTTTAAAAACAAGGAAACGTTGGGATTTAAAACTCGCACATTTGTACATATAATATATATTGCTATGTCATATATATAATATACAACCTAATATATAAACTGTCGCCACTCATCTTCTTCTTAGTATTGGAAGGGGATGGGGGTGCTAGTCATAAAATGGTAAGTCTTTGTCAATTTCAATCAGATCGGAACGAAACTTGGCACGATTGTTATTTTGACGATTGCGCATCCGATTGTAAATACGACGTCGTAGTACGTCGCAAAAAGCGTTAAAAATCCGACCTTTTCACCAAAGTTGAATGGCTTGTCTTTGAGCCGTAATTATGGAACGAATGTAGCAATGTAGCAAAAACAGTTGAACCAACACAAGGCAAAAGCCAATGTTATATACTTCGTTTAATACACCAGTCGATATTACATTATAGCAGAAATATATGCATATGATCACACAGTGGCGTAGCCAGGAATGTCCCAAGGGAGAGGGGGGCAGGGGATCGAATATCCAAGCCTAATAGGCAAGGGTCAAGGGGCCGCCTAGACCCCGGAAGCTCTGAAAGTGGGAAAGCTCGGAGAAGCGATTTTTGTTGGAATAATTTCCATTACAGAATTTCTTTCAGTTCGTTTAAACCTCCTACTGAGGATTTTCTTTTCTGAAGGCATTTTACTATACAAAGTTTTTTACTTACAGTCGGAATCTGTCTTTAAAACTATATCGATTTGATGGCAATTTGTTTGCTGTCACCAGTCAGGGAATAATAAGAAGTTTTGTGGCAACATACTAAATGACCTTAAAAATATAATTATATAAGCGGAGAAACATTTTCTATCATAAGACAATTTTGAGTGGTTTATGTAACCATATTGACAATCAAATAATGCCCATGGACATACGAAGCCAACAAATACGACGGAAGTAAGACATTTACATGAATCTGCGGTCAGACATGTTTTTCTAGCGTGTCTATCTTGGTACCAGTCGTTTTTTTTGTTTGTTTTGATTGGTGTTTAACGTTGTAC
Organism: Katharina tunicata; assembly: GCA_032466195.1. Classification (NCBI taxonomy): domain Eukaryota; kingdom Metazoa; phylum Mollusca; class Polyplacophora; order Chitonida; family Mopaliidae; genus Katharina; species Katharina tunicata. Next base: position 1,125 of record JAVFBZ010212303.1, read on the forward strand.
TTAAAGGTATTTCATTTATATGACGACGGATTCTCCACTTCTTAATCTGCTCTACTCAATACGGCGGAAAACCGGGAGGAAACCTCGTAAAAACCACCCCTGCGATTGCCGAAGACACCTCAGGTCTACTGGGAGACTTGAACCCGTGCGGTACATCGAAGGAGGATCTGCAGCCAGACGCGCTAACCGCTGAGCCACGGCGGGGGCCACGGTACCAGTCGTAACACAACATAAAATATAAATATTGAAGGTTATGACAATGCCGAATAGCTAGTAGTTCCCCCGCCATAGAGGGAACATCGAAGGTATGCCCAATCAATACATCGCTTATCATCCCTCAACCAATTTCCTTGTTCACAACACAGGCTGGCTTTGAACATTGTTAAATATGCAATGGCTGCCACGATGCTGACAATGCTCGATGTCCAAGGAAGTTTGTTTATGACATTCACAATATCTATATGCAATAATGCAATGAATAATGCAAAATAGGCGACGGGGCCATATTAGTGTGCTGCATTAGTGGAATGTACCCATCTTCCTAACAGGAAGACCCTTCATTCCAAATTTTTATTTATTCCGTGAATTTGTTTTGAAGTTATCGTGTTCAAAACACATACAGTTCTGAATATTGTAATGTATCAATTAGTTGACCATAATGGTGTGCGGAATTCCGTACAATGCAATCCCATCCGTGGTATGAACTACATGGAACTACACTTTATTTTGAAGGTAGCTGGTTTTATCAAGTTATCGTGTACACAACGAATATATTGACGAATATTGTAAACAAAATATGCAATGACGGCATGCGGAATTTGGATCTGGGGAAAGCTATATTCCAAGTTTGATGTGAATCTGTTCGTTGTTTTTCCAGTTATCGGATTCACAACGTTCTTGTTCCGGATGCACGGAATTTCTTATGTAGTATCCCATTATACACTCGTAACGCAATTTTTGCGGACCTTTTTTCTTTGGCAAACTATGTTTGTCACACTAATTAATATTATTAACGTATAAATGATTCATTTATAGTTGAAAACATTGGTTTATTTTAAGCTTTTGTTTCTTTCTTGCCTCATCCCCTCGTGTCACATGGATAATTATTTAGCAAATGACATTAAGGTAAATCATTTGTTTCTATGTATCATAAGTTGTTCGGCAATTCACAATAAACTTGTCGGTTTCCCTACATAATTACTTATCAGACAGATAATTATCATTAAATTATATGGTGCGTTCTCCATTATTAGTGTACAGCCTAGAGCGAGCACTCATTAAATCTCATATTAAATATACCCAACAGAACCCTAAATAATTATTATCCTTCCGATTGTTCTTCTTGCTGTTGTTTGATTTGGGGGTTTGCGCTGCACTCAATGTTACTTGACTGTTATTACGGCGTGACAGTCCAATCGGTGATGGAAAACACCGTAAATGACGCTTCCAACATGCAAGACAGGACAAAACATGTACATAACAGGACACCACAACAAAACGGCATCCGGTGCCCTTTGTTCAGGGAGAACCAGGACACAAAAGTCTCCCATCCAACCATCAGCATGTTCTTCGTGCAACTGGTCAATTATTCATGCGAAAACTGATGGCATTTAGTGTCCACCATATCACATTTAAACATTATGTTTTCACATTACAAAAACAATGGTGGTTATAACTAGCTGGGGATATTATGGTAGAATTTGATAGTTTAAGCGCAGAGGTTTCTGGGAGAAAATCCCGATAGGTTATCTACCACAGCAACAAAAGAAGTGCCTAATTAATATTTATAATTAATTTTACACTTTCAGATAATCCACTTATAAACAGTTTGTATAATGAAATATCTGAAGCGTAGCCAGTTTAATCGACCAGGAAATGAGACTACAATAACTGTCAAGCATAATTCACCAGCTAACTAACAACATCCTCATTAGCACATATGTTGTGTATTAATTAATTAAATTAAATTCAGTATGTGTTGCTGTTTGACCATTCCATTAATAAAACACTTCCACTACTTTAACTCATTATACACCAATGGAAAAGTAATAACTTCAAAATTTATGATACACATTTTCCCAAGTATTTACGGTAATACATAAATCTCTTCAAATTTAAACTTTCACGGGCCGGCCTGCGTATAAGATTTGGGCTGTGTGGACTGTTCCCGGAGGTAAAGTATACGTAGAGTTTGGTTTTGGAAATCGATCACAAAGAAGAGTACAACAAATAGCTGGATCGTGTTAGCAAAATATTTACAGGATGCAGTATATGGCAACTGCAAAATGGTGGACAAGCAAAGCATCCTGATCTTCCAGTTCACTAGAATTCACAAAAAAATGCCCGATAGAAAACATGTCACATGAATCGGGCTGTTGACAAACCCCAGAAAGGAAAACGAATTAACCTTACTATATGTGGATTTTTTTAAAAACGTAGACCGTTGATGGACAATTTCATCTATAAAAAAGACAAATGACACGACAGCAAGAAGGACAAATATTGCATTTTTACCGGTTTCAGCACTTGATTTTCTAGACATATCACTCTGAAAACAAATGGTGATATCCCATGACCAAGTCTCATCTCATCTTTAAATTTAAAATAGGGAACAATTTAGTAGTTTCTATACAACCAAATATTCAGAAAAACAGATTTATGAACTACATGTAATGTGATGACAAGAGCCAATACTAAACAATGCGTCAGCATTCCCATCCAAAGTCGGCACACTCCGACGTTACTCCCGGTCAGTAATTCTCAACTACTTTAAATATTGATAAATGATACATATGATTTTTTAAGATAAACATGGCCATTTACAACAAAATATCTCACTTTCCATAACAAACGTAGATTAAGTGCAGAAATTGACATTCAGATACCCAATATTTTCGCGCGCGAAGTTGTCATTTACACATTAATAAAAATACATAACTTTACAATCGCGAACATCCATATTGCGAACATACATATTGAGCCTGTCTATTGAAAGGCGCAAATTAATTCATTTGCACTGATTTACACTTGGCGTTTTTATGTTTTTACTTTTTCCTCATCTTTTGTGTGTTCAAGGTGGAACAGTAACATAATTCCTCGAGCAAAAGTTCAACCATGTCTATATTCGTTCCTCAGCCAGCCTAACCGCTGGTTGAAAAGGAGCCAAAAGATGTGTATTGCCTGGACCAACGTTATCCAATCAGATGACTGAGATTCCCGAAGCTAGGTTCGAGCATCACACAAAATTCTATTGGCTGATCTGGTCACGTGAGCACAGTTGATTGTAAAATGTCTGAGCAAAGTTAAGACGAAAACACTGTGACTTCAATCGAGTGATTATTTGGCATACTAGAGTTGACAATATGTCAAAGGGAAGTTCTACATAATTTTTCATTGAAGAAAAAGGACTGATTGGTGTGTGTTGCAACTGGTAGCGACAAATCACTTTCATTTATTTATTTATTTCATCAATGGTCAACGGGTTAAAACTCAATTACAGACTAGTAAAACAATATTTACAGGACATATATAAAAACAATTGTGCTCATCATCACAAGCGCTTTGTAATATTGGAATAACACGTATATGTGTACATTATATGGACATGACATATATATGATATATAGATTTCGATTATGGTATACAATAATTGATGTTCAGATTTGATTTGAGTGATTGTTTTTAAGCAATACTTTGACGAGAATAAGTCAATATTGCATATGTTGGAAATCCCATTGTAACATTCTAATACTCTAGGAATAAAAGAGTTTTTCCGCACTGACACAAGGGAATACGACGGATAAAACATTTGTGTATTCCTTAAATTACGCTTTGGGACACAGAAAGGTATTTCACTCAAGATGTATATACAATCAAACCTAGCATTGACTATACCATGTAAAAAAGACAAATCGAGCATAATTCGACGATCACGTAAAGTGAACAGACTAATTTTTTTACATAAATCAAAATAATAATTATCAGAATTTCGCTCGCCAGATTTGTAGAGAATATACTTGAGGAAACTTTTTTGGGTCCTTTCTTTACAATCAATATGGCAGTTAGCATTCGGTGACCAAATTTGACTACAATATTCCATTTTACTTCTCTCTAGAGATAAATACAATGCACGTAAAGTGTCAACATATTTAAAAGATTTGCATGATCGCTTGATCAGTCCAACCATTAGAGATGCTTTAGAGCAGACTTCATCTATATGGATTGAAAAATTTAACCGAGAAGATAGTGACACCCAGATCTCTTACCTCATTTACTCTCTATAGCTTAAGATCAACTAATGTATAGCTGTATTTCAGTGGTTTGGTTTTCAGTCAAAATGTAATGCAATGACATTTACTCAAATGTCATTGTCATTGCTATGACTTTGCAATGAGGCGTTGTCGCTTGCACTACAGGGTTAAAAACAACAACAGATCAGCCGAAAGATAGATTTTCATTGGCTGTTGTTATCAACTAGCACCGGTAACCCTCTGGCGGCAATACACGGCATTATCTGCCTTTTCAACCAGCGGTTAGGCTGTCTGAGGTACGAGCATAGACAAAACGCTGGTTATACCAGCGTAACCAGAAACCGGCTTGACGCATCACTAAAGACCGATATTAAGTTTTCTGGGTGCTCTTTTTAAAGAAATATCTTATTTCCATTACTATTATGGGAATTTGAACGAGATTTGACAGTGGGTGGATATTCGTGAAACCGAATATTTATATGAAAAACATTGTGTCCTATGAAGATCATAAGATGAAACATAAACCTATTCCAAAATACACTATAATTTTGCCAACACGATTTATTTCCCTGAGGGTAGAAAATAAGAAGGAAACGATTTTTATTTAAAAACAAAATTGATAAACATATATAACCTTTTGACTTTCAGATAATATGATGGTGATATTTCTAAAATAAGACAGATCAAAAACTGCATCGCAAATTTGATCCAAAATGAATAAAATTCTTATAAACTTTATGAGTTGGTTTGTTTGTTATGTTTTGTATCTGCAGGTTTCCATTTTTCCTAAGTTTCCTGTTTTCTGCCAAGCAAATGTCATCTCCAACATAGGTCATTTTTTAAATGCTCGCTATTGCCAATTTTCTACTATACATACATTAATCCCTACTAATCAAACAACGATTAAAGGATTAAATCAGTTAAGTTATGCCCATGACGGACCATAATTACAAGATCACAATACCGTTTTATGTTCTGTTGGTTTCCCCTGAACGCTGATGTGTTCATATCTCCTGTGTGACAAGACTGTTTGATAAGGGCTGGATTGAACCTATAGCGACCGGCACAGCATATGATAAAAGTGACTGCCATCATGGGAAGAGAAACTACCCTCAATTAAGCTGCTTCATCTGATGTTTAATTGCTCTTATTAAACGCCAACGGGCTACACATCTAACCAGTTAAAATAAACTGCAGACACTGTTATTCCAAGGGTGGTTCGATCAGATCTGTACAGTCGTATTTGTTATGTATATTGATGTTTTTTTGATAATTTTTGTAAAGTTAAATATTTCTTTGGACCATAGTTGTTCTGTAATTTTGCAATACAGTTCATATAATGCAATGATAAAATCGGCTCCATTATGCACTTGGCTCAGAGAGCACCAGAGCACACAAGGCGCGCTGATTGTATTACTTCTCGTTCGTATTTTAGCTAGAAAGACACAATCACAAGGCTACATTGAAATTGGCCTTGTAACACTACAGATATAAATAACATAAAGACAGTTTATATTTTAAGCTCATATTGATTTGTATTTCATTCACATATTCCTTTGGCGGGTGGGTGGGTGGGAGCCTCCTGTGCCCTGGTGATCTGAGCTATGGAGGGAATAATGAAGCATACTTGTTGTGGTGTCCTGTCTTTGTCCAGAAAATGTATTGTGGAGTGTTCTGTTTTTTCAGTCGCGTTTAGGGTGGTTTCCTCCACCGTCATATGAGTGAAAAAACCTTAAGTACGACGAAAACACCAACAAAACAAACATAATGATAATTACATGTAACGTTTTTGTTACCTATCACCATTCATTTGGACCGGTGTGTACACACACTTTTTAGGAGTGTGTAAATAACAAGTGGTTTGAACCTATACCATAGGGTATTGTGATCGATGATATGCCAATTCATTATTTATAAAGTACATTAACTTCAGTACCGAAAGTCTTCATTGTCAGCCCCATTTACCTGTTACGGACGATTTGTTTATTCCGGTATTGGTAGTTTCAATTGGAAAGTAATTTCAAGTGATGAGCAAACTCTCTCTGTGTTCAACTTGCTGGCTTGACAAGAGCTTATCGTTTTATTTCATACGAGCTGCCACTGAAAAAACGCGAGGTGCACATCAACACAATCTGCACTCTGTATACGTATATTATATATTTTAAGTGTGAGACACAAGTGCTATGGCCTCGTTCCTATTCAAAAAGAGCGTTTTGGTGAATGGACATATCTTCTAACCCTCCCATCAGAAACCGTATTAAGGCCATAAATAAAGCTAAAACCAGACAGTTGCGTTAAGATCTTTGGAAGATTCTGTGTAATAGACAAATAGTCAATATTTACAGATTCACTGTTGAATTGTTGCCACAATGCATAAGTATTTGAACTGATCCTCCAGACACAAATCGTGCAAAGCTGTTGAGGATTATGGTCACGCAAATAAAATGAAAATACCGTTAAGGAGTAAACTAACTTTTTATGAAATATTACGGTCAGTATACATAAAGTTTAAGATTGTTTGTTTGATTGGGGTTTTACGCCGTACTGAATGTTATGCGACTCTTGCCACGGCGTGCCAGCTCAATCGGTGGAGGAATCCATCAACAACATAGCACCACAATACATTTACAGGACACCTAAACAAATCCGTTTCCTGATGCCCCTTAGCTCAGTGAGCGTCAGGTCACAGAAGGCCCTACCACTCGCCATAGGTGTTTGCGCCAAAACTTTGTTCGTGTCTGCAGCAAAAATAAAACAAAATGAAATCCAACTATTAACACAATTTACGTTTTATTATTTCTGTCTTAGTTGGTAGTCTTAACAAATTCTGAGTGTGTCCCGTTTTATTTTGCAAGCAGCTGTTGTCGCCATGAAGTCAGTCGGTGCAAGTTTAATTCTATCGAGGGAATTGCCATTTAATATTACATATTTCCATCTAAAAAGAGTATATATTGTTTATGTAATAGTTTCGGCAGATGTCAACACTTTACCTTACAGTAACATACGCACTCAAAAGTTCTGAATTTTGCACTATCACAGAATCTCAGGAAAAATTGATATTTTTCTCAAGAAGTACAAGTTAGAGGCTTTCCAATAATTCCAACATCAAATTTGTTGGTTGAAATAGAGTTTTTTAATAACTAAAACTAAACAAAAAATTTTGTCAGAATATTTTTATGTGGATGTGTCAATCAGCTGTCATAACTGAGCCACCCTAAGATGTGCCGACGCTACACCAAGTCAAACGTTAATGAGCCCGCCCCCATCCACTATTCAAAATCTTAACTCATTCCATATAAGGTCATGATCCGGGCGAGATCAAAAGCTTTACTTGAGGCATATGAGGAAAAATGGCGGGACTTCCTTATGCTGAATTATTGCATGATTTCTCCTGGCTATTACTAGCCTTAAACCAACTTAATCATTTTAATTTCAAAGTAATTGTTTTAGTTTATTCACAAACTTCAAAGTTGGTTAAAATCAAGGCAATCAGAATTTGTTGTAAAACCCTAATTTTGAGTGCTTGTGTTACTTTAATTTGGCCAACGAGTAGCTGCTAGCGAAATATTAAATCAGAAGAAAATCAAATTATCAAATTGATTGAAGCAGGTGTGACTATTTCGCTAAATTAACAGCTCTTTCATATTACATCGTTGTAAAAAAGAGGTCTAGCCAGGAAACCTTACCTTTCGTTTTTAAGGAAAAAACATAATTTTATGTGAATCAAGGCATCGATATTGCACAGCGTCAAAGGGTAACATTGTTTATTCTTCCAAGCTTTAAAATATGTATCGCCGTTTGTTGTGAGATAGCTATTTCGGAATCTTACTACGCCACAAAAATATTTTATAATTTGACTGAATCTCATATTTAATCTTATACGCAAATCCCAGAGCAAATAGAAAATAAAAATCAAGTATATATAAATAATAATCTTCCTGATGTATTTCCCAGAAGGACTCAAATCGAAGTCTAAATGACATGTGTTATTTAAACACAAGGCAACAGAGAATTCGATAATGATTTCAGTCGTAGGATTTGGAAAATACCTGTAGATCACATAGATCAAAAACATCTGTATGTAATGTTTCACTTGATCTAGCACCCAATAAAGCCGAAAGATTTTGGTTCAAGAACAATGTGGACAATTCGAATGTTCGACTAACAGTTTTCTGGTTCTGCATGCTGGAAATCCTCTTTGAGCGTACATCACATACATTACATGTATACTGTAAACGTTACAGTTCATGATATATAGATACCGTTGAACGACCTACTCTCAGACGAACGATTGTAAGCTTTTTTGATAAAACAATTGATGAAGTAGTTTTATAGCTAAGGCACCATAACTGGGTGTCGGCCAACGTTCTAGTTAGCGTTAAGATAAAAACCTGACACATGGGTCATTTATCATGGATTTATCTGGAAGAAAGTTCACCCGGAAACGACTAAGCAAAAAGGGATTTCCTAGTTTTCTTTTAATCTCCGACAATCTTTTTTTCATTTAGGCTTGCGTCACTGGGGTTTATATTTACTATTAAGTCCATACATGACTATGACGTCAATTAGAAAAATAAAACGATAATTAGCACTGTGTGCCTCCTGCGCAGTGTTATGAAAAATAAAATAAATGAACTGTCATTATTTTGAGCACATGTGTTTTAGTGAAAACCGTTTGTAACAAGTCACACTTCTTTTTGGTAATGCTGCTATAGTAGAGACCACTGTTGCGATTACCAGCTCTCCCACTTCATTTCAAGCCATTAACCGATAACAAGTACATTCTGATTATCTTAGGTCAGAAGACGGATCAGTTATTGACCCTCATTGTCATCGATATAGATTCATTTGACAGTGAGCCAATCTAATACGAGGGAACCAATCTGCATACGACTCAATCCAGAATTGTTGGAAAATACTTTAAAAACTATACATAGATTGGTTGGTGTATTCAGTAAAAAAAAGGGAAATTATTCAACAGTTAACGTAATTGTATCTGCAAATGACAATCGTTAAGCGTGAAAATAACTTACAGTTCCAAAGATCACCTGTGAACAGCTAAAACCGTCCGTAGGATTGTAACATGACTTGGACAAACAATCTGCTTGTCATCGTCTGTCTTCTGGTTTTTTGCTTAACTTAGCTCAGAATAAGCAGCGAATCAATCAATATACCGGACAATTTTACAAAAAAGGTTACTTCTGACAACGATTAATAACCAGGCAGCACTCTCCGATAATCTTCCGATCAATTTTTAAGGTATTTTTATTGTTGGCTAAATTGCTTTCTTGGAAAGCCAATAACAATTGTCATTGATTAGCGTTTAACGTCACGTTCAGGGCTAGTCATCTACTCTAGGACCATTCCAATTTTTTATGTTTATCACCGTATATCACTTTCACAGGCTCAAATAACAATTGTCCCACATCAACAATAAATTAAACCAATCAAATACCACGCACTTTCATGGACCTCTTGAAATAGCTCTAAGTGCTTAACATGTTGAATTCGAAGAACTGCAATTAATATATTCCATAAGGACAGCATTCGCCGAGGGACACAACACAAAATAGCATATGGCAATACCCTTAATTCCCCTGAGGATATTATGAAGGGAGAATTGGTTTCTATTTTCATACGATATTGATTGATTTATGTAAGCCGTTTTAAAGCCATACTATATGCATACCATATATCGACCCAAATTAGAAATCATTCTAGTATTTGAATGTCGGCAAGGGTGTTAATTTGGCAGACAGATTAACAGATCTGTGGATCTTGTTTCAACTCACACAGAATCGTAAACTAGTATATAGTAGTGTTGCAATGTCTGTATTATTATGTATAGTCTCGAACAGTATTCATTAGGATATGTTGATAGGGTGATAAATCGCCTTCATCAACACCACTGGATTATCGTGAGTATCTAGAGTATAGTCATAGTTGTTGGGGCTTTCTCTGTAAGACAGTAGACGAATAAGGTGGAAGTATTAAATTAAAAATCTGTAATACGATTGAGTAACAAAATTGATAAATCGTTCCATAAAGTCCATTGATCGTTACATTAACCGTGTAAATACGCCAAAGAAACGGTACATTGATATGCCTCAATACGAAGGATAAAACTGAGGTGTTAGTTATAAAATTGCATGTCCGGATTGTGAGAAGTTTGATCTTGGAGAAAATGGTAGGCAACTGAAGACAATGATAATGGATTACAGAGAGCCAGTGCGACAATTCCATAGTTGTACAACAGTAGATGACAAAACCATCATAGACCGTGATAGAGCTTGAAATCATTTGTTTATTTCAGGAACTAAAAATAATTTTCTTGCTAGGAAAATAAGGGGGTCCACGTAACATCCCGTCCTGAACCGTGTTCAAGGATTGCAGTTACCAAACATATACTTGAGGGTACTCCCACTTTCTCTTCTCATGATACAATGTTGTGTTTGATTATGGCTTTACACCGCGCTTGAAATCGTTTTCAGTTATATGACGGCGTACCAGCTCAATGGGTGAAGAAAACCACAAAAAACGATGCTGGCCACACAGAAGACGCCACAATGCACTCACAGGACTTAAAACAGGACACAACAACAAATCGGCTTCCTGATGCCCCTTAGCTCAGAGAGCACCGGGGACCATGAGGCCTCATCCAACCACCGTTTTGTTTTGTGTGGACATAGTGTCTGTTAATTAACTGCTAGACGATGGATTCGCCAGTTTGATAAGGTTTGGGTCGGATTCTTACAGGTCTTAAAATTACTGTTTTGTTTTCCAATAGTTATTCATGGATTTGGACGCATTCATATAAAAAACAGCCTGCCATGTCTATGATACACTGACTTTATATTGTATATTTCATCTGTACATACACCATTCGATTCTTTAATAGTTATACAATGAACTTATACATATATGATAAACTTATTTTCTTGATCAAAATGATGTTCAATGAATTCTCGAATATACAGCAGCCAGCTTTAGCTTAAGTTATGCAATACAAAGTCAATCTGACCAAGCACATATAGCTTAATCGTTACAGCCTCGAATCTCTATTGAGGTCTTGTGCGATCAAATTATTGCCTTTTATAACCTTGGTCTTTCCAGAATAATACGGATTGTAAATTTGGTCCCTGTGTTACAATGAAGTTTGATTATCCCGGAAATAATTCTCAAATGATTCCCTCAGACAGTAATAAAAGAGACGGACTTCATGAGAGGAGAGAATTCCATCTACTCATACAGTGTAGTGTCCTATATCTCAATAAGCCTCTGGGATAGGACAATAATCTGGTGATTTCATTATATTGTTCCCGATCCCAAATGCTCAAAGATAGCTCTTGCCATTCATTTCTTTTCGTATTCAAAAAAATAAATTTGTCATGGATAACGCGTTTTTGAACATTTAAATCAAAGAAAGACACCCACACATGTATATATTCGTTTATAAAATGTAAAGAAAGAAAATTGGGCTTGCTTGCACCAGTATTTGAGCTCGGGTCTAACAGCCCTCCAACTGACTGAGCTACAGACCGTAAAGGTAAAACGACCATTTTTTTTCAAAGTGAACACAATATCGTTGTCAAAATATAAAGTTATTTATAGTTTATAATGCGAGCAATGTTGTTTGAGGCTATCAGAGACATGGA
>JAVFBZ010212314.1:0-13028 GCA_032466195.1 Katharina tunicata
CTTCGTCATATAAATGAAATACCTTTGAGTACGACGTTAAACACCAATCAAACAAACAAAACAAAACTAGTCTATAAGTGCTACCTTGTTTGTGTGTGTATTTGTCTTATGGTTTGTATACATATACAAGAGAAAATAGAAAGACCCGGATACAGGCTGGGTCAAATCACTGCTTTCTCTCCAAAGGTTGAGACGGTTTATATTATTTTGGTGTATACATCGACAAAGAAGGATAAATTAAAATGACACTAATTGGAATAGTCCGCCAAAATTGATGGGTAAAAGTTATTTCCAAATAAACATTACGCGTCAATTATTGCTGAACAAATACATGTAATGTGGGGGTATGAATGCCATATTACTAGTTATAACGTTTGTAGGAGGGTACATATGATAGGATATATTGGTCAGTTTGGTAATATCCGTCAAGCCTTTAGACGAGACTGATATAAGCATTCTGATCATATAAATACTATGTATGTACCCTCCTACAAGCATTATAACTATTTTATCACCCCCAAAGAGCCAATACGTTTACAAATATTATGGAAAAAAAAGTTCACCGTCCAGTATTTTAAGCGACTTATGTACTGATTGTCATTTGCTGTGTACTGACATAATACAAATAACCTGCATTTGTCCTGTTGCCAGTGTTGCAAATGGTATGACTGTACGCACGAAAAAATAATATTTGTAAACGAATTGGCTCTTCAGGGTAATAAAATATATATAGTGTTTGTTGGAGGGTACATACAAATTATTTACATGGTCAGAATGTTTATATCAGTCTCACCTAATGGCTTGACAGATATAACCAAACTGACGAAGTAAAACATTTGTATGTACCATCCAACAAACATCATAACCAGTAGTATTATAAATGTGAAATGGGCCTGAATGGCTCTGCTCTGATTGGATTAATTGCACAAACTCTTATTGCGAAGTTCTAGGCTTTAAATTCTCAGGAAAAAACAAGCAAATAAAATTGTAATCTTATCACATAGTGAAGCATGATCTATTGCAGAACAGGTTCAATCAACTTCAGTTGATAAAAGATATAGCCAAATTGACAAGGTTCTGTTTGTTTAGTTCGTTTAGTTGGTTGAAAAGCTAATCACACGGTTGAATCTTACTTGTTTGAGAGGCATTAAGTTGAGACACTAAACATAACACATACTTTATGGATTATAACTTCTGGTTTATAAACGGCGCAAAGTGTCGATGTCTCTTCTGGCATCGTTCTCAAGCATATACATCAGAATGTTGCTCCGGTAATAAACCAGAAGTTGTAATCTATAAAAGGTGTGTTATACACTGTTGAATGTAGCTTAATTTGTTTGTTTCAGATGCTAAGAACTTCAGTCACATATTAGAGTCCGTGCCTGAGAGAAGCGGAAGAGCACCAACTCCTTCAAAGAAAGCTAAATGGCACTTAGGTGAGTTCGGATTTATTCATTAAATGTCTGTAAAATGATATGGGAAGATGTTTGCTGTTTGTTAACGTATGGATATAAAGACCCAACCCAGTGGAGATATAATAAAGGCTGGAGCATGTGTTAACATCCTTACCTGTACCATAAAAAAAAACCTGATCAAAATAACCGACCCCGTTCTTGTTGGTACACTTTAGTCTGGAGACTGATAAGTGTGCTCCATTCTAAAATAGAACATCAAATCATTCTCCCTACCGTCAAGTTTTTGACTCTAAGGTATTGACAGGCCATCTTGTTGTTCACACAGAAAGAGTTATCCCTATGCGCTGTTTGTATCAAGTAAGTTTATAGCTGATAAAATGGTACTGTTTCATGTTTGTATATATTTTTCTGCCTTTTACAGACTTCAAATTGAATCAGCCTTTTTTTTTCTTTTTAATTTTAAATCAGTTGGTAGTAAAATTTAATGCGATTTATTCGCCAGCGCACTTTTTTGCGGAGACAGTAATACAACAACAACAAGGATGGCTTGTTATAAAACTATTGTTCGTATTTTTCTCAATCTTGAGAAAGGCATGAGCCCAGTTTAGTATTTGTGTGCTCCTGTCTGGGCTTATTTGAGGCAGATGGCTGAGAATGTACTCTCTTGCTGACCTCCCTTTAATCTACATGCTGACCTCCCTTTAATCTGCCATTCTGGCCTCCCTAAAGGTTAAGAACCACTAAAAAATCCATCTACTATTTATGTTGTAATTGCAACCAATAGAAAAAGTGTATGAACAAAAATTATTGAGCATATTGTGATTCCTTGAAAGAAAAAGGGGCATTTGAGCTTTGAAAATTGTTGAAATAAATATAGCAAGTCCACCTACTTTTTGAGCTACAGCCCTTTGGAATGGGGTTGTGTTGTAAATCTCCATGGATACAGAGGAAAGGGCTGAATTTTCAAATCAGTCAACATCCATTTTTTTTTTTTTCCTACAAATGAACTTTTGTCCTATTTCACAAGGTATTATATCTCAAATAAAAATTCATCTGCAATCTACAAACCTAGCAGGTCTCAATAACATCCAATTTGGTCTCCATCAACACTCTACTGCTGAGAGTTGTCAGGGAGCACAAATCCTAATGGTGGTTCTTAACCTTTAATCTACCCCATGGGTTTGAGGCTGTCTATTGACCTCATTAACCTATGTTTTCTCCCAAATACGCTGCTATTAATTGACATGACAGAACTGAAATACAGTTTAAATACAATGTGTTTTATATTATTGTGCTTGTCTATAATGTTTAATCTAAAATGTTTTATCTGTAATGTTTTGTTTCTTCTATTGATAGGAATAAGATCACAAAGCAAACCACAAGATATCATGCATGAAGTATTTCGAGCCATGAAGTCCCTAGATTATGTAAGTTTGAATTTTTTTATTTATTTTTGTAAAGTGAAATCTAAATCTAATGTAACTATAAATTCTGTTAGGAAGGTTTAGCTCACTATCCATCATATATATTTGAAAAGAATACCTCTGGTGGATTCTATTAGAAACTGTCTCAAGCAATGGTTATGTCCCCTTGCAATACACCCAACTGCAACAGATCACAACTAATGATTATATGACAAACTAAAGTGATACCTAAGATTGGGATCAACCAGTTGATTGTATTCATATGAGTGCCTATTACAACAGTTATCAATCCACATTATTGGGGAGTTTGGGCCACATGATTGTCATTTGACTGTACAATATGGCACCAGTGATAAAGTCATCCATATTTATTCTTTGGTGGGAAATCAGTACACATGTGATATTTATCTTGATTGGCCGGTTGAATGATAATTATAATTTTTGTAAAACAGTTTTCATAACTGAATTGGGTTTTACAAGAATCACCTTGGAAGGTATATTTAAGCTGTGACTTTCCAATAACAGATGAGTTTTTCCCTCTTGTATCTATATTCCTGTCACCAATTGCAGATATAAATAAATTACATACCCGTATGATAATTTGCTGGTGCCTTAGCGGGTATCCGACACCAGGATACACATCGAAGTACAAAGGCCTGCCGAATTCCTGTCACTAATTGCAGAAATAAAACTTGTATTTATAGTTATCAGCTAATAAATACTTGCCCAGAAAGTTTTAAAACCTTAATGTTATATTAATTCTATGTTTCAGGAATGGAAAGTGATAAACCCTTACTCTGTTAAAGTCAGACGGAAGAATCCATTTCATACAAAGCAGGTTTGCTGACTTTTTTGCTGTTATTAAACTCCCAATTCTTATTCAGTTTTAGATGTTTTAAAAATATTTGACAATAATATTGTTGCCTAGTTTGTTCTGAATTGAATTTGAACAAAAATGAGCCCATATTCACCTATAGAATTTTACTGAAATTAACTTAAACACTCAATTTCATGATTGTGACAATTATACAAAATCTATGAAAGCTTTTCGTTTGTTTGCAAAGAAAGAGTAGTAGTTGGTTGGTTCTTTCTGTGCCTTGATGCTCTCTGAACTTTGTTTTGGTGTTGTGCTTGAGTCCTTATTGTTCTGTATTGTCACCCATTGCGCTTGCACACTTTCATTTATATGTAGGTAAAATAACCGTTAGCATGGGGTAAGACCCCAATTAAGCAAATTATAATGAGACGTAAAGTTTCCTCGTCTTAATCATCCATGCTAAGTGATATTTAAACATATATAGCCGGGTCGACTTAAATTTTTGGGAATTGAATTATAAAAAGATTTCTGTGTTAGAATAATGTTCTTATTTCTATGTTTTTTAGATTCGTATGAGCTTACAGTTATACCAAGTGGACCAGAAATCATATCTGTTGGATTTTAAAAGTTTGAATTTTACGTCAGAAGGTAGTGAAGACAGTGATGGACCCTCCACCTCAGCCAGATCCATTTCTGATACATCATTTGGTAAGTTCTCATTAATATACAGGCTGCGTGATTCCTGGTGCATTTGTTTTTATTTTATTAAATATTTTCTTTCAATTTTTCATTTTTAAATTGCTTAGAAAATGTTGTTTGAAAATAGTGCATATTTGAAAAGTTTTTGTTTTTACTCAGTTGACCAGCAGTAGAATAAATCAACTTCAAAAATATCATTGTAAAGAGACTATGACTAACAATTTTTGCCGTATTGCAAAACAAAGGTCTTGACATTTTGGGGGATTTTTTAGGGGGAGGGGGGTAATCGTTAAATCACTTTCCTGAATTAGGGCCCCTCAGTGGCTCCGTGGTTGAGTGTTGGACTACAGAACCCCCTTCACGGTAACCAGAATAGGTTGGATCTCCCCTATGGACCTTAGGTATATAAGGGAAGTTTTCCAGTGGCTAAGGAGTTCGCGGGGTGGTTTTTACGAGGTTTCTTTTGCGTTTTTTTACCATACACCGGCAACGAATTTAATAAGTCTTCATAAGGTGGTGAAATACTCTTGAGTACAACGTTAACAACAATCAAGCAAACAAACAAAATCAAAGATCTGGGAAACCTACAGATGGGTTCTTCTAAAATGAATATAGTGAACAAGGAGAACCTGTTCAACATCTTCTTCCAAACAATAGCCTGTTAAATGGTGATCTTTAAATAACCATAAATGCTCAACAAATTTAACCTGAACGGCATAAGTTTTAAGTTATTTATTGAATTTATATATGTGAATTTGGACCTTAAACTTGTAAGTTTCCAGAAGTTTCAAATCTGATCTTCATAAAAATTTCAAGATTGTATTTTCTACACTCCTTTGTCCTTTGCTTAAGAAGTAGTTTGTTAAGTGGTCCAACTTGTTGAGGATTTAGGGTAATTCTATTACATACTCCCCAGCCATCCAGTGTAAATAATAGTTTGAGAACCATCTCTATAACTGTGTATCTGTAAAACTCCTTCTAACACTATGTCCAAATTGCTTTTTTTTTGGTTATCTATCAGTCTCTGATGGCCCATTGTGGACTGGACTTATGTTCGTTGTTTTGCCTATTAATTGTTTGACCTTATGAGAACAGCCGATTCGTCTTATAAACAAGTTCACAGTCTCATTTTCTGATCGTACATTTGGTACATCTTGATCAGAATAATACAGGTGATGTGTTCATTTTTACGAGTCAAAACAAGGCTCCTGAACGCAACACCTCTGGCTAAGGGCTGTATGTTTCCAGATTATATTCATACTATCATACTGGAGGAACAATATCTTTGTGATAACAGTGATAACACTTAAGTGACTTTACATTTTTTGGTGGTGTTAGACTCACCAACTTCTGTTGGAGTACACCACCGTTATATCACTCACATTAGACACCAATCAATCATTCAATCTTGAGGACAAGAGAAACCCCAAACGCAGCATTAGCTTTTTATATTCATCCACAAATAAATTTGAATTGTATAATAAGAAATCCCTAGTTGAACCACACTATTATTTTCAATGTTGTATACATTATTTTCAAAATATGTATCATTGCCTTTATAAAGTTCAAACATTTATATCCATAAATATAGATAATGCTCATATTTAAATTTTTTCTAACTTCTTAGAGTAATATTAAAAAAGGGTCAAGCTGTATATCTGTTGTTAAAATTATTTGGTGTTCTATCATATTTGATTGATCATTCATAATTCATAAACATGATTATTATTTCATTTAAAGGGGCGATGTTATAGATATTTTTGTTTATTCAAAAAGTATATGTTTGAAGCTTTTGCATATTTCTAGCCACAGCTACATGTATAAGATTTAAGTGAAAATTAACAGAAATGAAAAAATATCAAACACCATGTCAGAATATTAAATCGGAGATGTGACTGTCAGCCATGTGGACCAGGCATTGTTGAAGTTGTCACTCCATGTCAAAGATCATTTGCCACACATTTTCACTGTTCAAAATGTGTGCCCTGGCTGGAAATCAATAGACTTTCTTGCCTCGTCCTTTTAACATTGAATTTAAATTCCCCTTATATCTCCAGTCTTGAACAAGTTATACATGTATGAACAAAGTTTTAAGAGTTTCTGCTTCAAGTCATTGCAACGCTCAGTTGGACACACAATTTTTAACGTGCTCTTTAAAATGAAACTAAGACTTTATTTGCAATAGCATACATGTACATTTAAATGTTGGACTTTAGTTGAATTCAACAAATTTGAAGTTCAAGCCTCTCAAAATTTAGCTTTGTTCGACTTTCGACTTGTTTATTCCACTGCATGGACTTACTGCTGGTTTTGTATGTTAAGTTTATCCCTTTTTTTAATTGAGCGAGTGGTTGAGTGGGAGCCTCCTGTGCCCTTGTGCTCTCTGAGCTTAGGGGCATCATGAAGCCAGTTTGTTGTGGTGCCCTGTTTTTCATCCTGTAAATGTATTGTGACATCTTCAGTGTCGCCAGCGTCATTTTTATCTTTTCCTTAAAGCTTAATAAAGTAGTACAACGTATACAAATAGTCCCTAGACTCAAACTTCAACACTATATTAACCACCTACACCATGGGAATGAACTATGGGAGCAATTTATGGCAATTTTATTTTCTAATATGTTGCTGATTTTAGTGTATGATTTTATGATAAGCAATTTTGATTTTTTTTACAAATATCTTTACATCACATTTTCTTCAGTTAGCTTGTGGTGCCATCAATTTGATTGCCTTATCTGAGTGTGTTGTGTTAGAAATTAAATTTTGTTATCAATTATAATCTAGTTTATTTTTTTTGCTGTTGTTATTGTTGATGCTGTACAAGTTTTATTTATTTTTGTTTGTTCTCTGGAATGTTTTAAATTTTAAATTTGATTGAGTGTGATATCACCATTTTGCAGACGGTGATGTGTTTTTTTCCGGTAAGTTTCATTTGCATGTTATTTAATTAAAATGGTGTTGGGACTCGGTAGTTAAAATGTTGTTGTATTCTTGGATTGTGTTTACTATTCTGTATTTGTTTACTAGATTGCACCATGCATGATGAAAATAGCTCTCGGTTTTTAGCATAACATTTATTATTATGTCACTTTTTTGTTCTTGTTTATGAATGAAGCCCATGTTGCCATTGTGATTGTGATTGGTTTGATTCTGTACGATTTGTATGCTACACCTATCAAAATGGTAAGGTGGTTGCAAGATGGGGGGGGGGGGGAGTGGTGCACTTCTTATGCTCCAAGAGCTGACGGCATCACAAACTAATACGTTTGTGGTTTCAGTTTTTGTATACTAAGGATGTCCATTTTGTTGTCTGATTTGTTACTATTTCATCTCATCCATTTGGCCTTTTATGTCTGATCAAGAGTTAAATAACCTTATATATGGGGGTAATGAAAACCCCAATTAAAACGCTGAAACAAACAACAAACGGTCCATATTCATACTACCTGGCAGTGGGGTCTATTCCTGACCTTTTCACAAAGGACTTGTTCTTTCAAGTTGGGGCTCCCATGCAGTATACCCTTGACTGGTTGTCTCCTTACCTTTAAGATCGCCTATGGGGTATGACCCCCATCTTGGGTTTGGCATAAAGCTAAAGATGATGAATTTTGCTAACTATCAATTACAATCCTCCTGTTGAAAGACTGGCAGTATTATGTATTCAGGTTGGTTAGGCGGGCAGGCACGTAGTTGCCAATAAAGATCTTGCTTAAATGTTGTCCGATTCTTGACAACTTCAATCCATAAACGGAGTATAAATTTGAAAGTGAGCAAAATTACTATACAGCAATCTGATTGTGGAATCGGCCCCCTTTTATACGGTCAGGTCATATATTGTATTGATGATTGGTATAATGTAATCTTGACATCGTTCTTGTTTTGTCTGTTGGTTGTGTAGTTGTATCTTGTTTTTTTTGTTTTTGTAAACTTGTTTTCGGATTAAGATAATTGATATTACAGGCTATTAACAGCACTGTGTACATGTTAAAGATGTACTCATTGAACTTAACTTATAAGAGGTTGTATTGTTTGAGAGCAAATATTTGGTGTAACCTTTTCCAATCTCTGCTCCGGTCAATTTCCAAATTTCCTATTTCAACTATGACCTTAACCCCAATCAGACAAACCAATTTCAAGTTAATTATTTAAATCCTTTGTCCTTATTTTTCCTTTTTGTGTCAACATCCTTGTTAATAATTTAAATCCATATGTTGGTTCTCCAAAAGAAGTCCGTTTTCCAGTTTTTCATTTCAAACCAATGTCTTAGTTTATTTTCTATTCAACACACCTGTTTCTCATTTCACAAATAAATGTCTTACTTTATTTTTTTCAGTTTATTTTTTTATACAAATTTCCTGGTGACTTGTTTTCTTCATTCTTTTGAACACATCTGTTTCTCATTTGAAGACCATATCCTAGTAATTCCTATTTAGAGGGCTAGAAAGCACCTTAATTATAAAGTCACATCAGTGGGAGGAGGGATATTTAACTGTAGTGTTAATGGTTATATCTACACCTTGTTGATCAACAAGTTTCCTCAAATTGACACCATTTTGAATATTGGGAGAAATTTGAGTGTCTTGACTATAGCTATTTTCAAGAATACATTCCATTCCCTGTGCCCTGGTAATCTCTAAGCTTAGGAGCACCAGTAAGCTGATTTGTTGTGGTGTCCTGTTTTCAGTCCTGTCAATGTCCTTGTCTGTTGCTAGTTTCGTTGGAGGTGGTTTCCTTCACCCATTGTGCTGGTACGCCGTTATGTCAATCAAATAACCTTAAGTCCTTCTTAAAACCCCAATCAATCAATCAAATAAATAAATCTCTAATACAACAAAATTACTAGGAGAAAAAATTAAATCCAGGGAAAGTCTGTGTTAATAAATTGATTCTAATTAATCAGATATACTAGACTGTTTGACTCTAACAGGATACTAAACGTGGTCCAGGCGTTCAGATCACAATTTTTCAAAACTGATGTGTAGTCTATCTATTCCAGCTGACTTTGTTTTTTGTTTTCTTCCCCTTTAAGCCCTTATTATCAGTTAGTATGCTGGTAATATTCAATAAACATTAAGTGCAGTAAATTAATTGCAATTTCTAAGTGTATGTAGGGTATCCATAATGCACAGAAGAAAACTATGGCAAAAATGGCAAACTTACATGTATTTGGGAAATTGGTGAACTATTGAAAACTGTCAATTGTTGGTGCTACTATTGTGATAACTATTGTATCACCAAAGAACTATCAATAATTGACTATTGAGGCAGCAACTATTGGGATAAATCAATAGTTCCATGTATTGTTACACCCTTAGTATTTAAGCACTAACCTTATTATCCGACCTACATGTATTTATAACAGAACTACTAGTAATTAGATCAAATATGAGGTAATATATTGTGTCGATGTAAGCAATATAAAGTAGGTTAGAGTACTTTCAAGATGTAAGAACTCTGGTTAACCATCTTGGGTGCTATCTTAATTACATACATGAATGAAGTAAGTGAAGTAAACCAGATCTGAGGGTCAGAAGAATGTGTAACATGTAAACAATACATTAATCATGTCAGTCACAGCAAACACCATTTACAGAAGTAGGTCAGGTCTGTCATACTGGCATATTTTTGTGGGCCAGGGGTCATATACAAATTCCCAAACCCCTCAATATTGTTTTATGTGTAAATATATGGTTGTTGTTGTTGTTTTTTTAAATAATGTCTGTTTTGTGGTTAGATTATTTGGTGGCATAAGATCATATTTTTTCCCTTCCTTTTTTTTTTTTTTTTTGCTATGTGCAATAATTCCTTCTAATTCATAATAGCTTAACCTGTACATATGTGAATATATCAGCATTTATTAAAATATATATCACAATGCTTGTTTTCTGCATTTTGCAATGTTTCCAAGAAATACTTTCGTTCCCATGCATTTGGTAGCCTGTATATTTTGAATTTTTGAAATGTGCCCTTGTTATAATTGCTGAGGTGGCTGCCCCAGAATATAAATACTATTATTTATTCACCTTTTAGCCCTTTATTGTTAACTATTTAGTAAAGATTAAACTCTTATCTAAGTTCAGAGTTATATCCCTTACCTAACCTCTTTTGTGTTCCAGAAATCAACTGACCTTTTTGTTTCTACTTTTATGTTAATAAGCATTAATATTTTATTTGTACCCAATTTGACTTATTGAAAAAGATAAATTATATTTGGTTGATGATGACGAACATTACATCATTATATCGTTCATTAGGTACTTTTAAACAATTTTATGAATTGTATATATTTTTGTCAAATTCAGTTATATTTTGTCCGTCTAAATTCAATATTTGCAAAAAATATTTGATTATTGGGTTGAGCAGGGTTTTATACTTTGCATAAGGTTATTTCACTGAAGGCGTAAACATAAATACCAGTCTATCATTTTGACATAGTTTAACTGCTGATGCATTAATGGGATATTCCTGTGCCCTGGTGCAGTCCAATGTTGTACATTTGTACACTAGGGTCTTTTGCACCATACAAAATGGTGGGGGTTCTCTTGCATGTTTTTCAGCGATTTAAGCAAATTGAGTTTGTATTAAACATAGCTCTATAATATTCCCTAAAGCCTTTGCATAAAGATCACGTTTCTAACACAATAAACTTACTTCCACTGACTTATGCATTTTTACGCAATTATTATTGCTATACTGAAGAATTCAAACGTTAACCCTCCTCTGGGCCCTCAACGACTCCCGAGATCGGACAGCGCGAACATGCGCCACTCCTATTATTTCTTTAGCTCCAAGAGTGAAGGACGTAATTTTTGGCTAAAAAGAGAAGTATTCTTTATTAATAATGTCTGTGTGTATTCGTTGTGGCGTATCTAAACCTGTATCTTGGCCTGGCATTTTAGGGAATGGGAAATCGTATGCCGATGTTTCTGTGTTTCCTACAGGTGTTAGGTTGTTGTCGGTGAGTGATATCAGAGAAGGCGGTTTAGGCCGTATGTCTAGACCTGTGCTGGCTTTGGTATCTGAGAGGGCCGCGGTACCTTTGTTTCACATCGCTACTGTCGACGTGTTTTGGTTACGAGGGAGTTTCTTGACCTGTTAGATCAGTGTCTGATGTCTCCAAAATGACTTCCGTTTCCTGTGTTTCCGGTTCCGGTAGCCAGCCATCATCTCATCTTCCGCCTCCGGTATAATCCAGTCTTCGTCGGCACTCCCAGTTCTGGTTTCCTTTTAGCCGTCTGCAGTTTTGTTACCGGGGGTTACGCAACACGCAGTCTTTCCGGTGGCGTCGCCTGCTTTGTTAGGTAAACAGGAAGAGGATCAACTTCCGTTTGACTTATGTGTTCCGGTTTCGGCTGCTCAACCTGCGAGGTCCGGTCAGCTGTTTGGTGATGTTTTACCGTCGACTTCCGGAGAGGAAACTAGTGGACATCTGTTTCCATCTCCTGTGGAGCTAGGTGGTCTGGAGGTTAAGTTTCCCCGTGATTTCCGTCGGGTCAGCCTTCCATTTCCAGCCAGTTGGTGGTCCCTCAACTTCATCAACTTCCTGCCGCTTCTGGTTTTGGTTTGAACGAGTTTCCGTTTCCGGTTTCGACTGTTGGCCCTTCCAGTCTGCAACATATAAGACCTTCTGGTTTGCCGGTGACGTCCCGTAGGGTTTGTGTGCCGAGTTCCGGTTGCCTGCTTCCAGCCTCTCTTGCAGCCTTAGGCCCTCGTTTTCGGGTTCGGATTTCTAGTTTGTCGGTTCTGGTTAGCCCTCAATTTCCGGTTCGGGGTGTTCCTGTCACTTCCGGTCTCGGTAGGATTCCTGTTCCGGTGTCTTCATCCATTTCTGGTTTGGATTCCGCTACTGTTATCAAGCCTGTTCCGGAAATGTGTCTCTACAGGCCGTCCAGTGTTCCTGTTGTTGGTTCAACCCAGGGTTTCCGGTTCCTGGTTCGCTGTCTGATGTTAATGTCTTGTCCCAGTTGCAGCGTTTGTCGTCAGTAGTTAATTCCATAGCTGAATTTGTTCAATTTCCGGTGCCGGCAGCTACCATCTCTCTCAATAACCTGGTAGCACCACATATTCCAGTGTCGGGTTGCCAGTCTCACTCTGTCGTGCCTGCAGACTTGTCGGTCGTTAGTCTTTCCCCTTCAGACAAGGAGATAGATCTTAATTCAACTTTGGAGCGTCAGTATAATGACTTGTTGGCTCATTTGTATCGTTTTTTTCCCAACATGACGCCTCACCCTGAGATTAGATCGAGACGTTTATCTACGATGGCGGATTTGACGTTCCTCTCTTCCAAATTCGGATGCAGTTAAAGTCTGGATTTGACGTTTGAGATAGCTTCCGTTCGTTTGGAGAATCTAGAGGCTTCTACCTAACTGTTGTTTCGTACTTCGTCCTCCGGATCTTCGTTCAAGTTTGATCAACTGAGGTTCAGATCCTGTCAAGTTCATGGATCAGCATGGTCCAGCAAAGCAGCTTCACTGGATCCCGAGTTGGTGGACCTGTTACTGACTGGTAAACTTCCGTCTAGACAGACAAGTTCGATGTCTGCTTGTCAGACTTGTTGCGATATCTTCTCAAATGGATTGGTTCTTACTCAGACATGATGGTACAGTACGACCCACATCAAAACGGAAGTCTAACGCGTTAAGAGGCCGTTAACTATCCGTTAGGTATGCGTTAACA
>JAVFBZ010212335.1:0-13024 GCA_032466195.1 Katharina tunicata
TGTGACAGTTTATGTAGCTCAGTCAGTGATGTTGGCTTTGCGTTCTGTAGTTCAGTCGGTAGTGATGGATTGTGACAATTTATGTAGCTCAGTCAGTGATGTTGGCTTTGCGTTCTGTAGTTCAGTCGGTAGTAGTTTATGTAGCTCAGTCAGTGATGTTGGCTTTGCGTTCTGTAGTTCAGTCGGTAGTGATGGCTTGCGACAGTGTATGTAGCTCAATCAGTGAAGTTGGCTTTGCGTTCTTTAGTTGAGTAGGTAGTGATGGTTTTGTGACAGTTTATGTATCTCAGTCAGTGATGTTGGCTTTGCGTTCTGTAGTTCAGTCGGTAGTCATGGATTGGGACAGTTTATGTAGCTCAGTCAGTGATGTTGGCTTTGCGTTCTGTAGTTCAGTCGGTAGTGATGGATTGTGACAGTTTATGCAGCTCAGTCTGTGATGTTGGTTTTGCGTTCTGTAGTTCAGTCGGTAGTGATGGCTTGTGACAGTTTATGTAACTCAGTCGGTGATGTTGGCTTTGCGTTCTGTAGTTCAGTCGGTAGTGATGGATTGGGACAGTTTATGTAGCTCAGTCGGTGATGTTGGCTTTGCGTTCTGTAGTTCAGTCGGTAGTGATGGATTGGGACAGTTTATGTAGCTCATTCGGTGATGTTGGCTTTGCGTTCTGTAGTTCAGTCGGTAGTGATGGATTGTGACAGTTAATGTAGCTCAGTCAGTGATGTTGGCTTTGCGTTCTGTAGTTCAGTGGGTAGGGATGGATTGGGACAGTTTATGTACATGTAGCTCAGTCGGTAGGGATGGATTGTGACAGTTTATGTAGCTCAGTCGATGATGTTGGCTTTGCGTTCTGTAGTTTAGTCGGTAGTGAATGCTTGTGACAGTGTATGTAGCTCAGTCGGTGATGTTGGCTTTGCGTTCTGTAGTTCAGTCGGTAGGGATGGATTGGGACAGTTTATGTACATGTAGCTCAGTCGGTAGTAATGAATTGTGACAGTGTATGTAGCTCAGTCGGAGATGTTGGCTTTGCGTTCTGTAGTTCAGTCGGTAGGGATGGATTGTGACAGTTAATGTAGCTCAGTCGGTGATGTTGGCTTTGCGTTCTGTAGTTCAGTCGGTAGGGATGGATTGTGACAGTTTATGTACATGTAGCTCAGTCGATAGTGATGGATTGTGACAGTTTATGTACATCTAGCTCAGTCGGTAGGGATGGATTGTGACAGTTTATGTAGCTCAGTCGATGATGTTGGCTTTGCGTTCTGTAGTTCAGTCGGTAGTGATTGCTCGTGACAGTTTATGTAGCTCAGTCAATGATGTTGGCTTTGCGTTCTGTAGTTCAGTCGGTAGTGATGGATTGGGACAGTTCATGTACATGTAGCTCAGTCGGTGGTGTTGGTTTTGCGCTCTGTAGTTCAGTCGGTAGTGATGGATTGTGTTTTACACCCACTCTGACTTTGAAAGGTCTTAAAGAAGGCACGTGACTTCACTACATAAACTAGGCCTACATAACCAGAGTCATGGAACAGCCACACAAATTGCAGCCTATATTTTACCTTTTTAGCAACAAAGGTTGGATTATTTCGAACAATATTCATATAAAAAGGGAGCTGAGAGACATCAGACACCATAAAAACGAGCATATGATCACCATGGACTTGCATTTTATCGACCTTTATCATGTAAGCCTTACGCAATGGCGAAGATCGATAAAATGCACACTGTAAGCTGTCACTGTTCTGTACATGAAATTTTATAAAAAAATCGCTATTAAAAAGAAAGTAAATTCAAGTAAAAGTTGATATATCGGATTGGAAGATCAAATTTTCTCTCTGATTAATTTATTTTACTCGACATCACGTTTCCAGCACAAAATTGTTTTATGATTGATGTATGCATATGTCCATTTATTTTTGTTAAAAATAACAATATATTGTGAATTGTTCTTTCTAGCCCTTTAATCTATTCACTTTGCAACCGGTTTCAAATATTGTATTAATTTTTTTGCAATTTAATTTGTTTTCACAACTATAAACCAAGAACAGGTCGCCTCACAGTCTGTGTTAATTTAAGTATGAGTCATACAAAACAATTACTCACGATCTAGGTTAAATAACAAGTGTTGCTAGGTAACCACGTACCTCAGACTATATGTAATTACGAATACACTCGAAATATCACGAACCTGGTTACTTGTGCAGCAGACCATGCTTTATAGTATTCAAATAAAGGCCTTAAGTTCAATACATAGCTAATCAATCTAAGACAGCAGTCATGATATTTTAAGATGTGAGTAAGTCATAAAGGGTTACTGCATACACTGAATTAAAAATGTATTCAATGTTAATTTCTCGTCTGGTTTCATAGTTTTAATTCTATTTGACAAATACACACCTGATGGAAACCCTCGTTCTAAAGCTCGCCACTCGGGCTGATATTGTACCTGATATACATCAAATGATATGAAACATGACAAGGAATCCATATATTTTCCACAATACCTCTCCTAGTATTCCTGTCATTGGTGACAAAGATACAGAATTAAAACTAAATATAGCCATTTGAAAACATCGGATTGCTTGCTAGGGGCAATGGTTATGCAAGTTCAATAGTATGAATATTTATAATAATAAGAAAGAAAAAACCTCAACCCAACCATAATATGATCAACATCACTGCAAGTATAATACGCATACGATGTTAGGGTAATGTTATAACCGTCTGGGAATTGTCTTTAATAGCAATTTTACATAGACAAATCACATAGACCTAATCTCAAACAGGTCGATTAAATTTATATCAATGATAAAAAAAAATCAAGTACATTACTGTTTAGAGAACCACCTTGGTTCCTTCGATGCCAAACAATAGGCAGTTTCATAAAGGAAACGACGTTTTGAATTCGCAGTTGCCAAAACGACACAATGCCTTTAACATCATAGGCATCTTGGTAACTGAGTACGCGTAAATTTGCGAAGGCTTTGTGAAACTGACCTCACACTCTGAATTGGAAGTAGAGCACTAGACAATTATAACGTGAAATTTCACATTGTGAAGGTAGCAAAGAAGAATAATCCTCGATAATTGAAGTTTTTATAAAGATAGTAAGGAACGATCATTGTGGATTATAAAAGGGGAAGGGAACAAACAAAAAATGTCATAGTTAAATTATAGACCATATAAAGTTGTTACTAAAACTTTTATTCCAGTTTTGTAGGATTACTCGTTTTCCACTGAAAGTTTCTTAATCTGAAATGTATGGTGGACTTTTCATGACACATCTGTTCTACTGACGATGTCAATGCAGTGAATGTATATTAAAATGTTGTAGATCAGATATATAACTTTATTACATTTGTAACATCTGTATGTTTGTACAAGTTCGGTTTTTCTAGGGTTAAACTGTGAGTAATTTGGGTTATTTTATCTGCTAGAAATACATAAATAAATCATGGCACAGTCCACGATCCAGTTTTCTTACAGTAGTTCGATTTAAGTGGCTTTCAGTGAAAATCGAGGAGTCCTTCAGTTATGTAATAGCAGTTTTGTTAACATCTAAGTAGGTTCTGAAATGTTACTATGACTTAATGAATATAGTGAGGAAAGATAACTTAGGATTATTCATCCTTTAATGAAGAGAGTCAATTTTTGGATGATTTAAATTTGCGGATAAAACGGAATTTCGGCAAAACAGCGGTGCTTTTGGAAAAGTAGTGACAACCAAATTTAGAGGAAAATACAAGATATATCGAAAATCGTTTTCCAGAATGAAACACGAGCGGACTATGATCAAAGAATAAATGCTACTGTGCATTGGCTGTTTTTATCAAGACACCATGTAATACTTTACAATTCACAAAGGTTATTCAACTTCCACAAGAATTTGATATGTGACAGGTGATCACAATATGGTACCAAGGCTGTACATCACATTTGCTGGCTAAAGGCGAATTACAAAATTGTGCCATAATTAAAGACGACTTAGTTCAATTGTGGATCACTAATTGCACTTTCTACATTTTAACAAAAATAGATTTGCCAAACATACACCCGCTTAAATAATTTGTAATACGATGGATTAAAAGTTCCAACACATTATAAATGGAATTATTTGAGTAAAGAAGACTTTTGTGTTTGACAGTCATGTCGCTCAATCTACCCCGTAAACTTGGGGTAAGAGGTTCTGTGAACAGTTTTATTTCATCTGTTAGGCGAAATGTCCCTAAATGCCTCAGCGTACTTCAAATCAACGTAACAACGATCTGCCACAGAACCAAATTGCAACAACATCTAAGTAATTGTATTTTTGTCTGGGTAATGATTTCAGTTCTGGGAGGTGATATCCGAAGAACATGGCCTTGACCCCACTGGTACTTACCATGGGGACTCTCCACTACAACTCGAAAGGATGGACGTATACTACAGTGAAGCTTCAGGTAAGACTACGGTCATGGTTGTCAATAGTAGTGTTTACAACCCAGGGAGTTAGTATCTAACAAGGCGTTCCGATAAACTGCAGAAGAGTTTCTTTATCACAGGGGACCAGATGTGTTACAAATTGTGCCGATGCATACTTAAAGTGAATGTTAATTTATCTGCTGTAATCGGAATCTTTTAGGATATTTTGACCGTTGACTTATGACACAGTAATACAGTAAATTATTATACAGGAAAATGGAATTCGTTTAATGCTATTCGTCCTGACATTTAATGCTATTGGTCCTGACATTCGATCACCATCATTACAGGAGTCTCAATATTTATGTTTAAGGAAATCGGTTCGTCCCCAGGGCCATCTTGGTGGATTTGGAGCCCGGTACCATGGATTCGGTGAGATCAGGACCATTCGGACAACTTTTCCGCCCGGATAACTTTGTCTTCGGCCAGTCGGGAGCCGGAAATAATTGGGCCAAAGGGCACTACACGGAAGGGGCCGAGTTGGTAGATTCAGTCCTAGACGTTGTCCGGAAGGAGTGTGAAAAGTGCGACTGTCTACAGGGTTTCCAGCTGACGCACTCTCTCGGTGGGGGAACCGGGTCCGGTTTGGGCACACTCCTCGTCAGTAAAATACGAGAGGAATATCCAGATAGGATCATGAATAGCTTCTCCGTCATGCCATCCCCGAAGGTATAGATATTGTCTACAAATTCTGTTTTTTTATTTAATATTCCTGACTCTTTGATTCAGTTGTATTGTAAAATGCGGAATAAAACTAAAACATGTCGAATTATGCCATATATGACGCTTAATCATACGTTGGATATTTTTTCCAAATTAATATGTTCATAACAATAACGAGAGAAATGTAATCTACATCATTGCTTGCTTCATTTGTTTAAAAAAGGTATCAGACACTGTGGTGGAACCTTATAATGCCGTCCTGTCTGTACACCAACTGGTGGAGAACACAGACGAGACTTTCTGCATCGATAACGAGGCTCTCTACGATATTTGCTTCCGGACGTTGAAACTTCAGACTCCAACATACGGGGACTTAAACCACTTGGTGTCCATTACCATGTCCGGTGTGACGACCTGTCTACGATTTCCGGGTCAACTGAATGCCGATCTCCGCAAGCTTGCCGTTAACATGGTCCCATTTCCTCGTCTTCATTTCTTTATCTCGGGCTTTGCACCTCTGACCTCTCGTGGAAGCATGCAGTACCGATCCCTGACGGTACCGGAGTTAACTCAACAAATGTTTGACTCCAGGAACATGATGGCGGCGTGCGATCCTCTGCACGGCCGATATCTTACAGTGGCGGCAATGTTTAGAGGCAAGGTGTCCATGAAGGAAGTTGACGAGCAGATGTTGAACATCCAGAACAAGAACAGCAGCTACTTTGTGGAGTGGATCCCGAACAATGTGAAGACCGCTGTCTGTGACATTCCACCAACAGGTCTGAAGCTAGCAGCCACCTTCGTAGGAAACAACACAGCCATACAGGAGCTGTTTAAGAGAATCTCTGAGCAGTTCACAGCTATGTTCCGTCGCAAAGCTTTCCTCCATTGGTACACGGGCGAGGGTATGGATGAGATGGAGTTTACTGAGGCTGAGTCTAACATGAATGACTTGGTGTCTGAGTATCAGCAGTATCAGGACGCCACAGCTGACGAAGAGGACTTTGAGGACGATGAGGAGCATGAAGAGGTGGGAGAGGATGCAGACTAAGGATTATCTCCCTTTCCTGGACATTACACCACAGCTTTTCCCTTAAACTTGTCGTGTCTTCCGTACGCAGCTTCACGTTGCTCTATACACAAACTGCTTTCCGGCTGTGGTTTCCAGATGATAAGCCATCTCATTTAAAGACTCTTTAAATGCGAACAATGCTATAGGCCTACATGTCTTTATCGTGGCAGTTAAGTTTCTGCTAACTCGATATATTGGCTTATATAACTGTTCAGTGGTCATTGTTTACACAAATGGTGCTTTTTCATTGCTTATTAAAAATTAAAAGTACACTATGCCAATCTGGCAAATCAGTTGGAACACACACAGTTGGAACTTGATGAACTTTCCCATGTTCAAAAGCTCACTGTCAATAGTAGATAGCTAATAAGAGAATGAATGAGTGATATGGCTGATAAGAGATGAATCCTCAACGTGGCATAAGGTCTTCTAATCCAAGGTTGCGTTCAATCAAATTAATCGGTTTTAACCATCAATCTTCCTGTTCACTGTCCTAATGTATAGTATATAAGGGAAGTTTTTTTTCTGGTTGCTGTGGAGATCACGGGGCGATTTTTACGAGGTTTCTTCACAGTTCTCCACCATGAACCGGCAAGGCGTTGTCGTCATATAAGTGAAATACCCTTGAGCAAGGTGTTAAACACCAATCAAATAAATTGTATACTAGGTTCCTATGGTATGTTAGCTACTGTGTAACCTTAACTAACAAACGTAGAATACTGACATGATTTGTAAATAATACGGAAACAACTTTTACAGAATGTAACATAAAATATTTAAAATCAAGCCTGGGAAAACATAATGGGACCAATTTTTTTTTTTAAAATACCGTTCAAATTTTATTGTTTGTCTTTCATAAAAGTTCCGTTTTTATTTTTTTATACTGGCATGAGAATTTCTGACTGAATTATATTTTCGTTTTTCTTTTCAACTTTCTATTTATTGTACAAATAAAAGCAAAAATGTTGTAAAATGCAATAAAACTCATATGTCTCATGTAACGATTCAAGGAGCATCATGAAATTTGGTTTTGCGCTATTGATAAAGGGGAAGTAAACACAAAAATAAAGTTAACAAAACTGAAATTGCAGTTTGTAGGATTCTTTGTTTTCCACTGAATTGCACTTCAGTCAAACTACTGTAAGTAAAATGTATAGTGGACTTTTTATGCCGTGTTGAATTTATACATTTCTTGCAGATAAAAAAAAACACACATACACAAAATAATCAAAATTGAATCCTAGCAAAACAGAAACTGTACAAAGGTACAGAATAAAGTTATATATCTGTTCAACAACAAGTTAACATACATTTACTTCAGTGATATGATGACTCCAACAAATGTAGCAGGAAAAGTCCCCCATATACATTTACTTACAGTAGTTCAGCAGTCATCCTGCAAAACACGTAACAGCAGTTTTGTAACATCTTGGTATGGTCTATAATTTGACTAACTTTGTTTTTTGTTTCCTTCCCTTTAACCCAACAGTGGTTTGCTTTGTGGAATATATATTAATCCCAACAGTGATTGGTTTTGCGCTCTTCCTAATCCACTATTGATTGGTTTCACATTATTCTGACTAGGCATTTTAAATAAAGCTGTGAACGTCATAGCGAGGCTGCTGAATCTTGACCTGATTAATCGACCTATGAAGAAGTTTAAAGTTTTTTGTCGCATTGGTCATTTCGACCTATAATGTTATTCTAAATAGTTCTAATTTATTTCTTTATTTTCTTTGCTGTTACCTGCTCTATGAAGATTTTCAGGCGCGGAATAAACTTGGTGTCCTATAGGATACGTTTATCTACATGCGATACAAGTATTGCCTTCTGCGGTAAATATACCGCAAATGGGCTAAAAATGGCAGTCATTGCACAAAAGCCGATAATCGGAGGGGACGGAAGGTACAGGAGACAGGCGATGTTGACAAGAATGACTCCAACATATCACTAATTAGTCTCAAAATAGAAACGTGAAAGAAAAATTAACATCGCCAGTAAATAGAAACGTATCCAAAAACTACAGTTCGCAGCATTTGTGAGTAATGTCGAGATTTTTTGTCTCAGTTAAAAGAGAAAAGATAACTGTATATACACATCCATCTTGTATATGGGTTGTGTTTAAAAGAAGAAAAATACGAAAATACTGGTATATCCACTTGGCTCATCTGCTCTTTTTATCAGGTGACCTGGTTAAGTAGACTGTTCCACCCGGGGGGCAAGTATGCAGACTGATAAAGTTAAACGCCGTCGTTGGTTGTAGTGGTGTTGTGTGTTTTGGGTATGTTTTGTACTACCGTATTACCTTTGTCGCACAGGAACTGGTTTCAATTCAACTGTTAAAGCTGCTGACCAGGCCATACAGTTATATATTGCTGTATTTACTAGTTTACCACTTTAAAACACAAATTTGTCGATAGGCTACATTACTGGAACTGTCATGGTGATATAGGAATAATGTTTCTGAAAAACTGCTCTAGAAACGTATAGCAGAACATGAGGACTGAGATGGATTTACAACTTCTTGGTATATTGGTAAGCGACGTTTCGGCCTAGATGCTAAGACCGTTTTCAAACAATGATTACCAATATACCCAGAATCCATCTCAGTCGTCATGTTTTTGTTTTGTAGCCAGCTTCTAAATGCCGTTTAAACAAATCGTATAAAAGAGTAATCTTCAGCATTTCAGGATTAAAGCGCATTTTATCAAGACACCTGAATTGTAAGGGTTAAATTGTAAATAACAACAACAACAACAATAAATAACTCCTTGTAGAACCGGCCGTTGGTATCGTTTTGATATGCTATGGCACCCTGGAGTTAATACATTTGACGATCAGAACCGAACAGGTGTCAAGAGGGCTAAAAGATCACGGATAATGTCAAATTCTGACTTCCAACAGTTTAAATACTCATCTTCGTTTGAACTACACAGTCCACAGTGAGCTATTAAACTATGGAGAACCGCTGGATTGAGGATCCTATCGAATTGAGAGCCTCTTTCTGAGATTTTCATCGTCTGCTGATACTTCCCTTAACAGGTTTCATGTTGATAATGAGAAACTGTGGGGAGGTTATGCTGAGGGTGAAACTTTGACAGATGCGTCAGAAATGAAACCAACTCCGTAAATGGGACAAAGTGCTGTCATCTAGTTGGGAGACGTGTTTTAGACATCTCGCCCGAAGCGAAGCTGTCAGACCTGGTTATCACGTCTAACAAGCCGCCATTGTCCAGTAAAGTTATTCCTCCTAAATTTCTGCCTGATACCTTACATTGAGGGGTCGACCCAAACATCACAGCCACTGCCAAAGGAGAATAACATTCGTTAACTAAGAGAGGTGTAAATAAGCTGAAGTTTACAGAAAAGCTTTAACGATGAGAGAAATTGTGCACATCCAAGCCGGCCAGTGCGGTAACCAAATAGGTTCAAAGGTAGGCCAAATTGTACACTTTTTCTGCAGACTTCATTTTTTCGGATGAATATGCAACAAGAACATTTTTTTACTATAAAGTTTTTTCTCTCACGCGGTTAGATTTAAGATTAGGTTTTATTCATCGATGGTGAACAAGTTTGATTTGGATTTAGTAGGACGAGGTGCTCGTGGGCTATATATAGCCCATTTTGTGGTTTGTCATTTTTTTTTTGGTTTCTATTTATGAAAAAAAAATAATACTATTAAGCAACTTCGAAAATTGGCTTTCAGCTACTTGTATATACAATATTTTGTCAGCTATTTCACAATGTATTCTATTTCAGTAATGGTTATCAACAACGAGTTCAACTGTGCTATATAGATTTATTGTATCGCACGCTCAGTGCACTTTGACACAGTGTCTATCAACGTTATCAATTACACCAGCGTGTTCATTTTATATTCGCAGATAAATATATAGGAATTTATATAAATATATTAACAAATATGCACAATCCTACAAAGACTAGCTAACAATAACAGTACTAGTTTGACAATACAGTTAGGCTAAACATTTATAAAATAATATAACCATAATACCATACAAAAGCTATATTTTAGGATAAGGATGGTGTATGTGGGTATAACCTGATCTGCCACTATGTGTATAAATACAAAGGCCGGAGGAATATTAAGTGTGTAGAGGCACTGGTGTAGGATAAAGAGTTTTCAGATAAATTTCAGTAAAAATACAGTGGGCGGTAACACGAGCTTTGGACGACACAAAATGTCGATCAAATAACATGAAAACATTTCACCCGGCAAAGATAAAGCTTTGTAAGGTAAAGATACATAAATATACAGACGAGGGAGTAAAATGTGATAAGCGAGTGGATAATACAAACTAGATATCTGTTTACATGCTGTATTATGTATGATACGGGTCACTGTGAACCCAGTGACATCGCCAACCACCGGGTTCATTGGGGTGAACCCAATGTAAGGCTGTTCAAGACGTCAGTGGGCTTCCTACGATTCCCACCCACCCTATATAACGGCGTTATGGCGTCAGAAACACAACGTCAACGGACTATAGCAGATATATAGGCCGTTTTGCCGCCAGACACAACGTAAGCGGGCTCAGTTTTTCGCTGACCAACGAATC
Source organism: Katharina tunicata (assembly GCA_032466195.1). Classification (NCBI taxonomy): domain Eukaryota; kingdom Metazoa; phylum Mollusca; class Polyplacophora; order Chitonida; family Mopaliidae; genus Katharina; species Katharina tunicata. Next base: position 10,766 of record JAVFBZ010212335.1, read on the forward strand.
ACTTTCCAAAGGTTTAAGTAGAATAGTGAGAAATTTCATGAAGTACAAATGACTAACTCGCTTAATCATTGGTAACAATAAAAATGTAATATGGTTTTATGAACGTGAGTAGCAAGATGGCGGCCAAGTTTAAAAAAAACAAAACATGAATAATTAGATATTTTTTTTAAAACTGTTGCTGCAGTGCACATTTTGACACTTATAGTGTAATATGTACCGTAGGTGAAATCTGCTCAAAAAAATTCAAGAAATTGACAATAAACCTTGACAAAAGTGGACAATATATGTGTAGCGAACAGTCACGTGCATGACCGCATTACACTTATTGAGCATGGCACAGCTCTGGAGCTAGCCACCCATCATATGTTTGACGGTGTCATGTCGGTTGTTACTTTATTACGGAGCAGAACCAAATTGTTCTCAGAGAACGCCGTATACCGCGTGCCAGCACCCAAAGCCGTTTCAGACCGTTGAAGTCAGCCGATATGTGCAGAATGCTGTAGCCTTAAATGCAAGACATCAGTGCGTCTCGAGATATGAGTATGGTGAAAGTTACCATAACCACTTTTAATAAATCCCAGAATTTGTACCAACAGATCTACCGAACTTACGAGTTCTGGCAAGCTAGTTTCTTCATAAAAAAGAATATAAATTTTGCCGTTAAAAGCAAGGATTATGTGTTAATTTCTCATTGAATTTTCCCACCTGGCTCGCCGGCAAACTGTGGACCCTGGAGTTGTAAAATCTGACAGCATGAGTATACAGATCTAGCCCTTTGCTTGGCATCATTTCAAGTTAAAAATAACATAGAAACACAGCGCGTGAAACTAAAGAAAAGGAAACGACAATTATTTACAGTATAGTTAGCTATAAACGCATTAAGAAATAAAATAATTGTTTCTCGCTAACAAACAAATAAAACTACCAACAAACCAGTAAGACTGCAGCTGAACGGGAAAATATTCAGTACCCTAAATAATCTATTCGTGTTGATTAATCATTTTATTTCCGTTCATTAGGTTAGTTAGGTATTTGTCTCGCTGTTAGAAACCTCCAGCGAAAATAGACTGTATAACAAAGCTAATGTCGATGGCGCCTTTAACTGTTTACACCCTAACACACTCAAATCAGCATTTTATTATATTTGGAATAAAATGTCCTTTGTCATAATGTGCTTCGCAAGCCGAAAAATCAAAGCCGCGATTGAGACCAGTGAGTAGATATTTACGGCCTGTTGGGCGATATAGACGGCCTGTTGGGCGATATAGACGGCCGGTTGGGAGGCATGGACAACCTGCTGGGAGATAGAGACGGCCTTTTGGGAGATATAGACGGCCTGTTGGGAGATATAGACGGCAAGTTGGGAGATATTGACGGCCTTTTGGGAGATATAGACAGCCTGTTGGGAGATATAGACAGCCTGCTGGGAGATATAGACGGCAAGTTGGGAGATATAGACGGCCTGTTGGGAGATATAGACAGCCTGCTGGGAGATATAGACGGCAAGTTGGGAGATATAGACGGCCTGTTGGGAGATATAGACGGCAAGTTGGGAGATATAGACGGCCTGTTGGGAGATATAGACAGCCTGTTACGCGATATAGACGGCTTGTTTGGGCGATGCCTACAGCTTGTTGGGCAAATATGGACGTCCAGTGTGGCGATATAGACGGCCTGTTGGGCGATATAGACGACTTGTTTAGTAATATAAACGGCCTGTTCAGTGATATAGAAGTTGACATACCTGTGTGCTATATAAGGCCTGTTAGGCGATATAGACGGTCTGCTGGGAGATATACCCTGCCTGTTGGGAGATATTGACGTCCTGTTGGTCGATATACACGGCCTGTTGGGAGATATAGATGGCCTGTTAGGAGATACTTACTGCCTGTTATAGGAGATATATACAGCCTGTTGAGAGATATAGATGGCCTATTGGGCGATTTAGACGGCCTGTTGTGCGATATATACCGCCAGTTGGGAGATGTACACGGCCTGTTGGGAGATATACACGGCCTGTTGGGCGAGATAGACGATTTTCTCACTGATATAAAAGGCTTGTTCAGTGATATAGACGGCCTGTTGAGTGATATTGATGACCGGCTGAGTGTTAAAGATGGCCCACTTAGTGATATATACTGCCTGTTGAGTGATAAAGTTGGCCTGCTCAGTGGTATAGATTACACGTTGGGTGATTTAAACGGCCTACTTAATTATATAGACGGCCTGCTGACTGGTATAAACGGTCTGTTGGGTGAT
>JAVFBZ010212346.1:0-13023 GCA_032466195.1 Katharina tunicata
AGTGACTACATATTTTATGGTTGTGTTAAGAGTCCTTGTCTACTGTTGGAATACAGTGCTGTCATATAAGTGAATTACCCTTGAGTATGGCGTTAAATTCAATCAATCAATCATTTCTTAGAACTTAGTGAGATCAATCTCATGTCCTAAATGACCTCATACCCCTTCAAACTTCCAACAAGTGAGGTCATCTATGATAATAAATTTTCTAAAGAAGGTGACAGATGGCTTGTGTTGGGGACAGGTATAGCTTACATGTGCTCTCTGAGTTAAGGGGTGTCTATTTACATACCTTGTCATATTGCAGCATGTTTTGCCTCAGCTGCTTGTATTGTATGTATGTTACCTGTCATTGTTACCTGTGCACCAATGGTGATTAAATAACCTATTGTGCTGTCACCACGGCATATGAGTTAAATAACTACAGCATGAAACCCAAAGAAACAACCATGAAAGGAAAGCTTCTCAACTTTCTCTAAGAAAAACTATTATCGTTTTTCTACTGTAGGCAGATTTATCTAAAATGTAGTGTTCTATATCAAACAGAGGATTTTGTTATTGAATTACACAACACAGAACTTTGGGTACAATCCATTAGTAGGTCAAGGATAACAAATACAGTACACAACATACACCAAAGGGTAAGAAGTGTAGTCATGCAGTTTGGAAATTATAAAGTTCAGACTTTAAATTACCAGAAAATGTAAGTTTTCGTTCCAAATTCACATTTAAACATTCAATAAATTACTTATAAAGTTTGTGCCCTTAGAGGTCGAATTTGTTAAGGTTTTGGGGTACCTATAATATTCTAAACAGAACACTTCTTGTAGTCATTCTTCATACATAAGTGTGACCAGTTCCTGAAAGTAGTTATCCCAGAAATGTCCCAATTGTGTTTACCTTTTTCATCTATCATCTTTAGATACTAGGTTGAAAAGAACAGAGATTACAGGCATGTAGCATGGTTACTGGAAATAACGAATTATTGTTCTGTGCACCACTCAAATAGTGTTTTCACAAAAAACTCAGCCACCTACTTATTAGTGGACCTGCAGCATCGTTTGCTAAAAAAATGTCCCCAGTTTTTGTTTCACGAATCTGCTCACCTATTTTTAAAATAATTTAGATCTGCCTTTATATCCATTGCTGATTTCCAGTCTAAACCACCTCTTATGCCTAGGCTAAAGTGAGCTGTAAATTGGTAGTGTATGTTTCTAGTCTGCCATAAACATATTAGGGCTGTGTACCAAGCTGTACAAGCATTTATTTATAGCCCCTTGAGTTAATTCTAAAATATAAACATAGGGGTTTAAATAACCTCAGCTCATAGCAATAAAGCTGTCAAGTTATAATTATTTTCAATGCTCTGTGTGACTCAGATCTTTTTCAAGGGACAAGGATTGGAATTGTGCAATAGTCCCTTAGTGCTCTGTCACAAAATCCTCTCCTAACAAAACCCTTTTATCTGGAGTTATACTATGCTCCTTCACAGTGGCTATTGATACATACATTTACTACAGAGCTGTAATAGACAGAGGTAGATTTTATGTTTGAACAGCCTCTGCGTAGGAGCGAAGAGTTATAGGAATCACAGTAAAAAAAAATTATGATTATTTAAACAGATATTTTGAAAACATCAGCTAGCTTTTATGAAAAATCACAATTTAATGTGCTTGAATTTTAAATGAATACTGTATATTTTGGAAGTTTATTTTAGTTTCGAAATCATGTTGTTTGTTTTTATATTGTCACGATAATTTTTGTTATTTTCTTAGATTAAGCGCTTTGTTTTAAGTGAAAAACTTATGATGCGAAATGTGGTTGAATTTTAAGCAGTACATCTGAAACTTTGCTTTAAAACCAAAATACATACACATACTTTATGTTAATCAGTTATATGGCATTAATCACATGCAAGTTCAAGGAGTGCTGTAAGTACACATTCAAGCTCTGAATGACAACTGATTGATTTTATCATGCAGTGTTCATATAGTTTCAGATTCGTCATTAATCGCATCTTAGTAAAAACTGCAAATATTTGTTGCGCAGAACATGTGACTAAATTGTCTGAAACTAAATGCAAAATTAAAAAACAGAACAACTTTGATAAATATGCATGTTGAGACATGGGTGTTAATTTAATTTTTTATTTACAATATGGATAGCATGATAAGAAATGTGTTACCTAGTATCACAGTAAAAAAAAGCACTGAATGAAACAGAAAATAGCTTGTTATGTGTTATGAAAAAATTTGAAATAGTAAATGAAAATGTCAACTCTGCCCTATAGTGAATTGGACAATGGGATTATTTTTCAGACAATATCAGTGTACCTGTAGGCCTAATGTACTAAACAAACAACTATTGATTTTAGAAAGGCATAATTGTTAGGGATAAGGCCAGTAATTACTAAAGGTCATTAAACCTTTATGTCTGCCAGCTGTCAGCTGACATTAGCCCTTTGTTACACCTGTGTTTCCATGGCAACATGGCTACTTGCAGGTGCCAGTCATGTACATGAAAACGTCCAAAATAAGCAGCTTGGTTGCAAAGGTATTAATAGTGTGCCTGGTATCTCTAATTAGAGTCTGAATCTATTTCTGTAGAGAAAATAAGAAACAGCAGGTAAAATGCTGTGCAGCCATTTTATCTGTCAAACTGTCAGATTCACTTTAAAATAATTACATTTGCATTATGATTTTGAATTATTATTAAACAGTACTATGCATGGCAACATTGAAGTTCTAAATAAAATTGAAATTTTGAACAAGTCTAAGTTTTAAAGAGTAGGCCTAAATCAATTCAAGCAATTCTGTCAGAAACTCCTTACATTGGGCGCTTGTATGTTTTGTTCAGCTACTATTTTTGGTGAGTTTACTGCATTGTGAAAATTCAAAAGAGAAACATATGTCTTGTATCTATCTAAACAGGTTGTCAAAGACATGACCAAAAAAACCTGTCTAGAAATTCATGAAAAGACCAGTTGAATGCACTTCTCATGCTTGACTGAGTACAAATATTTTCTGTTTAGAGGGTACATTGGGATGGATACTTGAGTTTGACATTTTTTATTTAAGACCATTTCCCCCTTTTTTTGGAACCGATTTTCAACTGTTTTATTTCCCACTGTTATTTCTTCATGCCAAAATATTTTAATAAACTTTATAAATTATAATTAAAAGAAAGCTGTAAAATATGATTATATGAGTTTACATAATCGGGACCCCCTCATTGTGAGCCCCATACACACATTGTACTATGGAAGACCTGTAGTTTTCCTATGTTTTTCAGTCCAGTCAGTGAGATTTGACCTCCAGGGGGAGCATTCATTATGTGTTAGCCATTTTTCCTTTTACTTGTATTGAACATCATAGAGTGAAATAGAGATGAAAGTATTCCGTAGAAAATGTTCAAGTTAGGTATAAAATTATGGAATTAAATATACATGACCTCAGAGACAAGTCGGTTTTAAATGTTACCATGATTTTGAACAAAAAAGCTTTCTAATTATGAACATCACCCCAGTCTGTTAATGTTAAATACTGTGGAAATAGTGCTTTATTGCATACATTTCATTTCGTTGTTGGTGTTATATCCAAAAGACAATAGGCCTACCTATAGTCCTTGAAAGTAATACCGTCACAGAGATCGCATCATCCAAAATGTCAGCATTTTCTTAAACACATGTAAAAAAAACACGAAATATCATTACACATTGGTTGGCCAATATCACAGCATAATATTTAAAAAGCCCATAACTGTATAATATAGGCTTACTATTGTTATTAAGAAAACAAAACATGAAGTCTTATATAATATGAAATTTTATGAATTCCGAATACACATGTATCTGAATAATCTGATATGTTAAGATGTATTGTTTTTAAGTTAAAATCACTGAGAGGTTTGATATGAGGTTTCTTGTTGATTTTCTACCAAAAAGCGGAATATCATCGTTCTCATGTAAGAACTTCCTGCAGTATGACGTTAAACCCTCTTAGCATTCAGTCACTCACATCGGTGTATTTTCCTCTTTCCACAGAGAAATTAGAGTTGATAGAATCAGGGCTAGCAGGCTCTCCGTCCCCCCCTCAACGTAGATCCTCACAAACCTCTGAGCCTGACGTCGTGGAAACCATGAACCACACCCCTCAAGTCATGTTGACGAGTTCAGCCGATGAGATGTCCGGTAAACCTAAAAGCATGGCGGATATGTTGAGTGTTGATCTGACAGGATTAGATACATGTACCAGTCTATCTCTAGATCCAGTCCTCTCAGAATTGGCTTCACAGGTGAGAATTGGAATATGACTCAGAAAAACCTTATGACATCCTTTAAAGGTTTTCTTTTGGGGGCCTCTAGAAGTTTAGACCCCTAAAGTACTAGAGACTCTATTGATCATAACTGGTTTATTTCTCTTGTTAAAATGGCATTAAGAAGCTAGGTACATAACAAAAATATGACTAAGATGGATTTTCAACTTCTGGGTATATTGATACGCGACGTTTCGGCCTAGATGCTTGAAAACAGTCTCAGCTCTTAGGCCGAAACGTCGCTTAACAATATACCCAAAAGTTGAAAATCCATCTTTGTCAAGATTTGGTTTATATCTGGTCCAACATTTAAATCTACATGTAGATGCTAAGACCGTTTTCAAGAAGTTGAGGCAGAAATTGTTATCCATAAAGAGTTAAGCCTGCAGTTACTGTAGATCTGTTAGGAGAGTGTTGGCACTAGATTAGTTATATTAGTTATAAATCATTCAATTTTGTTGTGTTTATATACATTTATGCAAAGACATGTGGATGTATTCTGTTGCTTCAGGCAGACAAAGAATTAGGCCTACATGTAGTGATGTTTTGTGATCAATTAGGCTCGTCTACCTCATGCCAAATGTCAAACAGAATTACTCAAAAACTATAAAGGGAGCATTCATTAATCATTGATTAACAACACAACTTGTTTATTATGAATGTGTGTTTTATATCCTCATTTGGTGCATTGAGCTTTCATATTTATTTCCTATAATCTATACTTTTTAATTAATTATATCTAACAACACCTCCAACGGCATGAACAGGAAACGAAATTGCAGCTTCGAGTTTAAAATATCTACTTAGCTTCCATTTCAATTTTTCTGGGTAAAGTCGTTGATTCTGTTTTGATATTCTTATGTCCAATGATTTGTTGCAAAGCCAAAGATTTAAGCTAAACAGTCTGAGAATTTGCAGCACCGATATGACTTAATTAATGTATTCAATGTTTGACAATGTTTCTTTCAGAGTGGTCTATGGGATGATGATTTGACCAGTGAGCTGAAATTAGACATCCCTTTCTCCTCTTCACCTTTGACCTGTAACTCACCACTAACTCAACCGTCACTATTATCAGGTACGTCTTACCATAATTATGGTTTTTGAATCTTGTTTTTTTTTTCATAGCTCGACTGGTGGCTGTTTTGTTTAAAGTCTGTCTTACTTTTGGTTATTTCATTCATATGACTTTAGACTTGCAAACTGTGGTGCCTAAAAATGTTGAAGTTTGACCAATTAAAAAGATTTTATTTAAATTAAGTAAAACAAATTATAAAATTAAAGTTGTAGTTCATTAGAAAATTCCTTTGTATGCACCAGTCAAATTATGTTTTCATTGTTTTGTTGTCAATAAATGGTTCTAATTTGTAGCAGTGTTGAGAATTATGGAGATGTTATTTAACTCTTTCTGTCTTTCTTTCAGGGTTCACATCTACTGACAGCAATTCCATACAAGGCAGCTATTTGTATACAACAGCACCATTCCATGTTATTGACCAATCACCAGCAACGAAGCAAATCACTGTTTATTCCCAAACTCCCACCAGGACATTGTCTGCTCAGACATAATGATCTCTGCCAACTGACTGCTGACAAAATAACCTCTGCCACCTAGTCAGTTCATACATATTATAAACAAAAAAGAAATAAGAAGGTATTTTACCACACAATTGGATGAAACTATACTGGATACTTTGCATAAAAATCAGCTGATTGGAATAAATCAAACATTCTTGATTGTTTTTCTTGGTTTTATAACTAACCAAAATATGGTCGTTTGAAAAATGTGCTCATTTCCCAAGATAGATTATGTGAATTAAAAGTTTTTTGTATTTAATCTGGCATATTAATTGAAGATAAAAAAACTCCTGTCCAAATACAAATTTGTTTCTCTAAAGAGGAATTTGTAACCAGTTCTATTTGAGTTTAGGTAGGGAATTACTTTCATAGTCTCTACTTGTTCTTGCTTAACTGAAATGCATTCGACATGATTCTTTGACAAGAGACTCAGGCAGCCATTTTTTTTTTTTGTGAAGTGTATTTTGTAGAATTTCTTTTTGTGGGATGTTTTTTTTTAAAGAAGTGTACAATATTGTTCCGTAATATAATATATTAAATTGTGTGTTTTTGTAAATTTTGAATATTCTAAATTTTGATACATCACTTATTGTAAGATTTCATGCATCTTTAATTAAGTCCATCTTGTAAATAATTTTATTATAACATTCAATGTCGTGTGATCGTGTTAATTATGAACAATCTCTATGTGAGAAAAGTTGTTCAACATACACGCATTTATGCCTTACCAAGCCAATTTTACATCTACCCGTTGCACATCTGCATGTACTTTATTTTATTTTGGATTTATTTTACATGCTTCAAGTATGCAATAACACATGTTGGTGCTAAAACATCCTTTCATCCCTCCATACAGAAGTCCTCTCTTGTCAAGGGAGCTAAGTAACATGCATAACATTATTCTAAGAACTATTTTGTATCAAACTTGGCTAGGTATTTTTATTTTTATTGACGTACATTGACTTTAGAAATATTTATGACTATTTGTGCTTGGCTTTTCTACATGTTTTTGAGCTTTTTACTAATTTTTATTTCTTGCCGAAGTTATCAAAAAACGTATCCTATGTGGAAACTATGTCATTTATCTTTGCTCAAATGATGTCCAACTGGTGTCAAACAAAAGCAAGCATGAGCGAGGAATGTCCTGTACAATATGATCTCAATCATCTCTAGTTGTCAACTATATATCATCATCATCATAGGAGACTACCAAAATATTAACACTAGAATATACGAGTCATTCCTTCTATACCATTTCATGATTGTACATCTGTTGTTTTAATGTGTTATAAGTAATAGTATGGAAGCTGTATTAGGCAAATATCTGTTTGCTTTCTTCAAGTGCTTTATCATATATATCATTGTTTCTCTTGTCTGTAAATATTATTTGAGTGATTTGTTGTTTGATTTTGTTTCGGGTATTTACATAAATATATAAGAAAGAAAGTGAATAAGTACCATGTATTGACTTTCCGCCCGTTTGAATATGAATAATTTGAAATCAACATTTTGTTAATATGATGAACCAAATGAAAACTTATCTTAATGAAGACAATTTTTGAATCAGTACGATTTATAAAACGTGCTTTAAACGTTTTTCTTTTTGAAGACGCACTGCTTCATTAAAGAAAAGGATGACTGAATAGTAAGATTCTTATTCAAAACAGTTACATTCACAATCATCTGACAGCTATTTCAACTTTTATTATATGGTAAAGCTGTGGTAAGAAATAAAATAAAAGGATACTTCAGATTGTATGAATAAGCGAACATCTGCTGCCCTCTGGCAGAGGCAGTATGTTTGAGCTTAGGTCAATGTTGCCATACTTAGCACTGGAGGAACATTATCTTTCCAACAGGGCAGCCATAAGTGACTTAACATTATTTGGTTGTGTTACTGCCACTCCGTTATGTTGGAATATGCCACCAACTAATCACCCAAAAATCTGCACCTTTTGTATAGTGGATCAACTGCAATACTAAAACTCAAAATATATAATAGACAAACTGTCGTTTTTGTTTTCTCAAGAATCAAATTCTCCACTCCAACATTTCTTTGATCACTAAGTGATAAGAAGAAATTGCTTGAAATCATATCCATTGTACATTAAAATGTATTGGCGAAAGCGAATCACCTTGACCATTCCCAAAATTGTTTGATATTTATATAGTTAATATACTAAAGTGCCTTTTTATAAAAGTTTCCAGATACAGTTGGTCTGACCAATCACTGATGTAAATAATATTAAAGCTGGTAAAACTGCCTTCCTGTCTCCTTCTATTTGTTATTGTTTTTTTGGTGTCATCAGTAAAGGTTTTCGCTTTTTTATTGAAGTCTCTCCCAATTGTGCATGTCGGAACCTGCCAAGGTTGCTTCGGGATCATTTCGTCTCCAGAATCTACACAGTACGAAAATAGCCGAAGATTTCCGACATGCCAATTGTGTTGTCTCCGGTTGACTATGCTCAAAATCAGTATGTGTGAAGTTGGCTTTACTTTGACTTCATATTGTCAATCTACCTCAATATTTCTTATCGGTTGTTTATTATCCAAGTTTTTGTAGCGAACTAAATTATTGAGTCAAAACAAGAATCTCTATTATTCACATTAGTCCATTGTGCTAGGTTTGCCATTTGTCTCGAATTTTAGGCCCAAAATAAATGCATATAACCCAGAAACAACAAAACACATTTGTGGGTAACATCTAGATAAAAAAAGGCACAAGTTCAGTGTCCCTGTGTCGGTTCTTACCGTCGGGAAAGATTCGCAGACTTTACGTGGATAACAAATTCGTTAGTTCTACCGTGAGCCTCTGTAGCTCAGTCGGTTAGAGCGTTGGTCCTGCAAGCCAGAGGCCCGAGTTCGAATCCCGGTGAAGACAAGCAAAATTTTCTTTCTCTACATTTATACAAACAAATATTTACCAAGAGGCATATGGCACTGACACAGTGGTATCGACCAATTAAAACCGATAAGCCATTTAATGTTCTAGATAGATCTTAATCTCAGGTTGTGATGGGCAAACCTACAGGTATCTCGACAAAAATGTATTAACAGTTAAAGGATGAGGAACATTTGTGGCGAATATGTAGCACAGGTATATAGTCGGGTACACAGGTTAAAATAAACACAACCTGAACAGAGTATCTCTTAGAACTGGAAATTGACGAATTAGTCTAACAACTAAGGATAACGAGAGGTGAGTTATCCCACACAGAAAGCCGTCTTGTTCAATAGGTTCTTAAACGTTTAGTTCGTCTTCTAAGCAATGATAGTATACGGTTTTGATATCCCCTGTATAAGGAGACTAGCACATGGTTATATTGGAAGACAAAAGGTATATTGTCTATCTGTGAGCCTTTTACCTGGTTCCAAGTTGAAACCAATGGATACAACGTTCATATATTTTTGTCAAGAGTTATCACACTGGCACAGGGATGCCGACTAATTAAAGTCGATAAATTATCTCATGTTCTAGATCAATTCCCAGAGACAAGTTTCTAGAATCACTTAAAAGCTCATCTCGAGAAAAGGCAATATAATTATGTAACATGTATTAATTGTGAAGATAAATATGTGGCGAATATGTAATACACATAGATATAAGGTATGGGTTAAAATAAGAACCTGAAAAATGTACCGTTTAGAGTTAGTAGCAAACCCATTAGTTTATATATGAATATACAGTAAAATGAGCACAGAGCTTGGAAAAATAATCCCTTATAGTCGTATCATAATAATGTTGTATAGATTGCAAAGTTATTAAATATTTACGCCGACAGACTTAGTCAATACGTGGTTACAATATAAACTGGAAAGCCGATACAGGAAAGCTATATTATTTATCAGAATGGAAGTTGTGTTGGCGAATATAGTAGGCCTTAAGATAAATAGGGGAAAATTTCAAAACAAAAATGTCCTATGTAGATTTTCCTAAATGATTTATAGTCTGTAATAATTGTCTGAAAATTTAACATCGTGAGATACGCTTTAATTTGTGACACACGAAATGCAGGTTATATTTCCGATCTGGTGGGTCTGTGCATATATCGATAATTTCAAGTTTCCTCTCACTATACGGGCCACTAAGGTAGTCGGCGGGCGGCAAAACAAATTTCTTCATTTTGAAAGTGAATGCACTTTTTTGTAATCACAAATATTATTCGTCAATTAGGAAGAACACATCGTTTATTCAATTTGCTCTACAGCTGTATGGTTTGGGCGTACATTTGATTAAACCTTGGCTGGTGAATATAAAGAAACACCATTTTATCTATAGTGATATTCGGTAAATATCCGCAAGTTCTTCGGTTGTCGTCAGGCGAAACACGCAAACGCATGCACCCAAAAGTAGACTTTTTCAACAAATTTGATTGCCTCGATTTGAACATGTTTTGAAGTTTGTTTATAAATAATAACAGGTAAATTGAAATAAAAAATATCCAAAGGATACGAGGCTTGTTCGAGCCAGATGAAATCCTGCAATAATTCAAATTCAACGGAAAGATGGTTCCTATATTTATTGAAACCCGATAAGGTAAAGTCCAGTCTGCGTTGATCAGATAGATGGAACTTAATGGTTTACAAAATGATGGGCGTATTCAAATATATTTGAAAAATTATATATTGAGTCTCCAGGAAATTTGGTCTTTAACCACTCAGCTGTAAGCCTACTCCCAAATGTATGAATTATATATTTTGTATTCAAATATTCAAATAATATCCCATAATACTCAATAATTTACTGATTGAATTCCGATATCATATTTATTATAAATGAGAATATTACAATGGACGTAACCAAATGAAGATTCTATCAGATCGTTGGTTCCTTGTTCACCAATGATATGTAATAAACTGACAGAATGGAAGTTGTGTTGGCGAATATAGTAGGCCTTAAGATAAATAGGGGAAAATTTCAAAACAAAAATGTCCTATGTAGATTTTCCTAAATGATTTATAGTCTGTAATAATTGTCTGAAAATTTAACATCGTGAGATACGCTTTAATTTGTGACACACGAAATGCAGGTTATATTTCCGATCTGGTGGGTCTGTGCATATATCGATAATTTCAAGTTTCCTCTCACTATACGGGCCACTAAGGTAGTCGGCGGGCGGCAAAACAAATTTCTTCATTTTGAAAGTGAATGCACTTTTTTGTAATCACAAATATTATTCGTCAATTAGGAAGAACACATCGTTTATTCAATTTGCTCTACAGCTGTATGGTTTGGGCGTACATTTGATTAAACCTTGGCTGGTGAATATAAAGAAACACCATTTTATCTATAGTGATATTCGGTAAATATCCGCAAGTTCTTCGGTTGTCGTCAGGCGAAACACGCAAACGCATGCACCCAAAAGTAGACTTTTTCAACAAATTTGATTGCCTCGATTTGAACATGTTTTGAAGTTTGTTTATAAATAATAACAGGTAAATTGAAATAAAAAATATCCAAAGGATACGAGGCTTGTTCGAGCCAGATGAAATCCTGCAATAATTCAAATTCAACGGAAAGATGGTTCCTATATTTATTGAAACCCGATAAGGTAAAGTCCAGTCTGCGTTGATCAGATAGATGGAACTTAATGGTTTACAAAATGATGGGCGTATTCAAATATATTTGAAAAATTATATATTGAGTCTCCAGGAAATTTGGTCTTTAACCACTCAGCTGTAAGCCTACTCCCAAATGTATGAATTATATATTTTGTATTCAAATATTCAAATAATATCCCATAATACTCAATAATTTACTGATTGAATTCCGATATCATATTTATTATAAATGAGAATATTACAATGGACGTAACCAAATGAAGATTCTATCAGATCGTTGGTTCCTTGTTCACCAATGATATGTAATAAACTGACAGTTCACGATGTCCGCAGGCAGTAAAATACGTAATGTCAAGATTAATATCCATTCGCAAGTTTCCGAAGGTGGGATATAGGCCTATATTATGTCAGTTTTAGGTGCCTATAAAAAAGCATTGTAGCTATAGAGGCTTATATATGCCTGACATAACTAAAAGCCCATGATACAAAAAAACAAAACAGGAGATAACTGATACGTGCCTTTACAGCAGATTACGATTCCAAAGTGTTACAAAGGATATGCTTAAGACTCCGATGAACTTCTTTATAAAAGTAAAGCCACATGTCAATGCGATAAATCATTTGCCCACATTTTTCACTAATACATCTCTTGTGGAATTATGGTCTGCCAGTTAATGTCAAATGTATTCTAGAACACAGGCTGATAGCTTAAATCTATTTTAAAAGAACACGGACGAACAGATTGTGATAGCCTGGACATCCCTATATCTTCAATTAGAGGATTATTTAGTGATTTCTATCCGATTATGTTGAAGTTAACGCATGCCAGTCTGTAGTGATAGTGTGTTAAGAGTAGTTCCCCTTTGTATTGTCACACGCGATTATTTTAATTTTTTTAGCTGTACATACTAGGGCTGGATCCATATTAATTTGACTTAAATTTCCACCGTTTTGACCATGTCTCATTTTGCAAGATAGTATGGCTCTGCCTTCATATTGAGAACTAATTTATATTATCCAAATTTGACGCACTAGAACCTCGGGAACTCTACTTAGAATATAATGGCCATACTTGGTGACCGAAGTATCTCTCTTTAATATTTTTTGTATACTTATAGGATTTATGTCTCTGCATTATCGGGGAACGCCTACAGGTCTCTGCAGCTGATATCTCCGTTCTCAGTATAAATATAAGAAATTATTAAATAAAAAAATGGGAGAGATACGCCGACCAGACTTTTTTTGTATGCCGAAAGAAAACACTCTGTGGTTGGTAATAAGCTAAGAAATTATATCCAACTGAAAGCACTGAATAATCACAACGTAGTTGATGAAGGCTCATTAGTTGTCGAGTTCATGAATGCGAGAATAAAATAACTTTAAATATAGCTAAAAATAATAATGATGGTATTTAAAGCTGCAATCTGATTCTGGCAATGATGTGCCTTTCCCATTTCACTGTACACGAGTTACAACATGACGAGACTTAACTTTGCGAATCGAAACATTGCGATTGGCCGCCTCCAGTTAGGTGAATCGCAGTCGGAAGTCGCACGACACATGAACGTC
>JAVFBZ010212356.1:0-13022 GCA_032466195.1 Katharina tunicata
TGTTATTTTACAATAAATATTGTAAATATATAAAATCGCTGATCGTTTTCTTTCTGTTTGGTGTCTACCGTAACATGCCTCAAGTAAAGCTTTTGATCTCGCCGGGTTTATGACCTTGTATGGAATGAGTTAAGATTTTGAAAAGCGGAAAGGGCGGGGCTAATTAACGCCTGACTTGGAGTTATGTCGGTACATATAAGGATGGCTCGGTTATGACAGCTGATTGACACATCCACATGATAATATTCTGCCAGAAAATTCAGTTTTTATATTTTTTGTTATTATAAAATTCTTCTTAAACCTACACATTTGATGTTGGAATTACTCGAAAGCCTCTAACTTGTACTTCTTGAGAAAAATATAAATTTTTCATGAGATTCTGTGATAACGCACAAAAACTTAACTTTTGAGGGCATCTGCAACTTTGCACAATCCCAGCATTTGGCGGGGACCAGCCTGTGATATAGCCCTGCATGACAAACTTTCCACGGATCTTCCGAAGATCATAGTGGGATAGTCCAAACAAGCCTTGTAGTAAAATCCCAGTAAAACTAGAACATAGCCAAAATAAAGTAGATGGAATTGCTTGGTGTTCGTTTGGGCAAGACTTCAAGGAGGGCAGCTGTTTCAGTCTTCATTGCTCGTCCGTTAAGTGTTACAAACCCGAAAAACTGGCAATGCATGACTCATGATGATTTGATGTCCATCACGTTTTGGGGGGATTTTCAGTCTGCGAGACAACATAAGCTATACAAAGCTAACACATTGGACTAAAGTGAGTATTCAAAATGTGTCCGTTGATTGACGGACAGCGATAAATATATCTATCTGAAAATATGACAGAAAAAAAGAGAAATTGAAAGAAAATTCGAACCTGATGTGTCATTTACATCAAACATAAAGTTCATGTATTTTTTCTGCCAATCAGGGAGGTCGGTTCCATTCTCCGCGGCTCTGACACATTCGGTCCACATTTTAAGCCATTCGTCTTGCGACACGATATCGTCTTCATTCTCGTCGGCAAACTTCCTCAGTCCTTCCCAAATGACCTCAAACGTTGACCTGGCGTTGGCCTGCTTATCTCCGCCAGAAGCCCACCCGTGTATTTCGCAGATTTTCTGAAAGGAAAAAATAATACGTTTTTATTTATTTAACTTTACATTTTTTTCCCTGTATTTTATTCATTTAAATATAATGTTTAGCATAAAACTCAATAGTATTTTACTAATGTCGACTTGGTGGCATTTGGTGGAAAAAAACGGGAAGAAACGTTAAATCCTACGCGCAATCTCCACAGCAGTGGGATGCATCCCTAATATTCCTTAGTTCCGCAAGCCTTCTCGAAGCCAACTCAGTACATTGTAATTCAATGCTTAGTCAACTGAGCAAGACGATCTCTGCATATTAATAAACAACACCAGACTATACAGGGAACATTGTGACAGATTAAAGTATGATTTATTAATTTATTTCATAGGTGTTTAGCGTCGTACTAAATGGTTTTCACCTGTATGACGATATTGCGTTGCCGGTGTGTGGAGGAAAAGCGAGAAAAAGCCTCGTGAAACCACCACTCCATCAAGATAAACTTGAACAACCCAGTATCTGTAAGTGTTATATTATTTATATTTGTTGTTTTTTTGTTTCTTTCTTTCTTTTTTTTGTCGAGAGCGTCAACGGAAATTACAACAAAGGACACTGGCAACAACACAGGACATTTATAGGACGGCAAAAAAAATGTCACAATGATATCAGACTCCTGATGCATTTTAGCTTGGTGACGACCAGCGCACCTTAGGTTCCAGCAATCTGCCAGCTATATAATTTCTGCCATACCGTCGGGTTTTCAACTCGGAGGTAATAACAGTCAGCATAATAACAACAAATATTGCCGATAAACCCACCATTTCGCGTTATTGAAAAAATATAAGCACACATTGGGGCATCAAACCACAGCAGAAGTAAAGTCCCGTCCATGATACCACTAACCTATATTTTGTTACTCGGCATATATTACTAGTTATTACGTTTGTTGGAGGGTACATACGAAGTATTTACATGGTCAGTTTGGTAATATCAGTCGAGCCGTTAGGCGAGACCGATATTAGCAATCGGATTGCATACAAAATACTTGAAGGGGTAATGAAATAACGCCTTTATGTCAATTGAAATTATGTACTGAGCTTTATAAATGGCTTGTTCTATTGCCTTTTTGCTTTATTCTAAAAACTAAACACCTAGTACATACCAATAGACGTAACACATACCGTTATTTTCGATCCATGCATAAAATGAATAAAAAGTAACAGAACAGACATAATTAGTTTCGAGTTACCAGTAGTGTAACTAACAAAAAGAGAGAAAAAAACTTAACAGCTTTATAACAACAATTTACAATAATGAAACCGCTCACTGAAGACCAGCTTGAAACGTTATCGGTTAAATAGCCTACATAGAAAGCTAAAGTATATGTTAAATAATTCAATATCCGGTGGTAAAAGTGTGTAATTCACCGGTATATAAATACTTCTCCTAAAAAGCCTAATCAATAATAATTTTTCCTTTGATCGAGATCGATTAAAAAGATACTGTTTCTAAAAAAGCATTCTATCGGCTATGTTTTTACAATTAACTAAACACACAATGCGTACAATAAGCCCTTGCGATAAACATTGTTATGTATCCATGGCAACAACAATAATAATAGTGATGCTGACTGTTCATCTAGGGCCAAGCCTTGTTTGGGGTTACTGGTGTTGAAATAATAAGATCGACCATCGCTTTGTTTTCTTGTCAACACGGCGCATTCAGACTTGTATATTTGCACACATAGCTATACAATTGAATAGTCTGTAACAAAAACAAATGTAGATTTAAAGACAACTAGATTCATTCTAGAAGTATTAACATGGGTGAAAATTACACGGACAACCAACTGACGCTTAAATAATCAACGTTAATATGATAATATTGGTATTTTGAGAGATACGCTGTGTTCAGCGATGCTGGGGTCTTAGCGATCCAAATTACGTTAAATTAATCACTTAAATAGGCCTACATTTTTATATCTGTTATATCTATTATATAAAGTGCATATTATTAAAAATGTATCTTCGTCATCTTTTATGCTACCCATGCCATAATCGCCGCCCTATCTATACATTCCTTTGACTGTATCCTTGTCAAACTATTACTGTTGGTTGGGTTGAGCCTCCTTTGGCCTAGTACTATCTGAGCTAAGTGGCACAGGATGCCGATTGGTAGTGGCGTTCTGTTTTTTAATGTTATGTAAATGTCTTGTCCTGTCTTGCATGCTGCTAGCTTCGGTAACGTTGGTTCCACCACCGATTCGGCTGGCACGCCGTCATATAAGTGAAATAACATTGAGTACAAATAAAACCCCAATTAGACAAAAATCCAACGGTCACAGGAAACTTTATAGCCGCCCAAGTTCACAACTTGGTCGCGGATCTACGGCACAAAGTGCATGTTTTGCATGTTGCTAGCTTCGATAACGGTGGTTTGCGTCACCGATTCGGCTGGCACGCAAGTGAAATAACGTCGAGTACGGCGTAAAAACCCAATCAAACAAAAAACAACCTGTTTTATCATATGAGTACTTATTGTCAACCTGTAACTGGAATTGTCAAGCCTGTATGGTATCTGAACTTCAATAAACATAAACAATGAAGGTAAACAGTAGTAATTGAATCACCGGCACAAAATCCTGGAAGCCATCAACTCACCCATCCCATGTCTACCAAACGACGCCTGAGTTTTTATTTTAAGGGGAAGAAACAAACAAAAAATCAAATTATAGACCATACGATTAAAACTGCCATTACATTTTTTTGTAGAATTCGTCGTTTTACCTTGGTATTTCAATTTAAGTGTTTTTGAGTGGAGAAGAATTCTACAAACATTGTAACGGCAGTTTTATTGACACTTTGCTATTGTTTATTATATGGGTATAACGTTGTTTTCTTTTTTCTTCTCCCCTAAATATTGATTCTTCTTTCATGTCTACCTCCTTGTACGGTGCTAATAGTGTCCGACATTTAATCGCCATAGTTCTCTTTCAAGATTAGAAAAGTTTTAAATCAGGATTACGAAGTTTACCAAAAATCTTAATTAACACCTTAGTTCTCAATCGAGATAAACAAGGCAGTACAAAGACATTATCATATCATCATTTCGAGAGCATTACTAGATCTATCTTTTTGTTGGTGACAATTAAAGCACAAAGTATGATTTTCGCTTTTCAGCCAGGGCTAGACGAACCGTTATAAATATGAGACATTATATTCAACAAAATGTCACGGTTGGTGTATTTACTGTTCATTCGGAAAGATGACGAACAGTTCGGCAAGAACTGAAATTTAACCATCCTGACCACCGTATTTCATTAAAGCGAATTGGAAATATATGTAATACTTGCAGAAACTTCACACCCGAAAAGTGAGTCAAAATATTAAGAAATGTCGACCAGTGAATTCACTTTAGACTTGCGCGCAGTGACAATGTTTTTTTGTTTGTTAATAAACAAGGCACTTAACTTAACGCCACTACTGTTGCAATAATTGCACAAGTACATTTTATACAAGGGCTTGAAACTACTATGTTAATAGCATAATGCTAAGTTAATTTCTAATCACTGGCGATAATTCATCCGAATTTTGCATTCCCCAGACATTAATATCCTGTTGTACGTCGACGTCATTGTCTTAGTCCGTCACCAAAGCAGCACATACGGAAGGGGATGTCACTTGACAACCGAAGACAGTTGAACTTAACTATAATTGTTAGTAAACCAGAGTTTACGAGGGAGAAATCATTCGCTTGATGACATTTTGCTCCACGAGTTAATGGGTTAAATTATTTCCTGATTTAGCACAATACATGAACAATGTACATATATATATAGTTCCTCTGAAAGTAATTACTTTACGAGAATTGTTACTAGCACAATGCAAATCATCAGATTGGTTTCAGTTTCAAACTGATAACCTAATCTCAGTCCTCTTTAAAATTAACAGCTAGATATGTTAACATAAAATATGTTGGCTTTTTTTTTTTTCATTTCCAATGTTCTTTAGCTTATGTCAGTGCGTTAACTGTAAAAAAAATCCCTACACCCTTAGCTACAAGGATGTCTACGGAATGGGCAGTGGGCAACGAGTTTTTCAGTTGCTGTTTTTTGCCAAAACAACGGTTGTTAGTCACTGGGGTTTATGAAGAAATATTATACACCTTGACAGAACATGTCGTCTAATCCAGTCGCAGTGCTCAATATGCGCTGATTGAAATAGTTTATCTATAGATAAAGTAAGAATTGAAACTGATGATTACGTTTAATTGTTATGTATTCAAAGAGCCAGATCCATTACATTATTCTTAATATTCTGGTTCCTATGTTGAGGGCGGTTGGACCATGATTGTGTTGGTGGGTTATATTGCAAATATCTTAAATTTGGCTGACTGGTCGAGAAACTTTGTTATTAACTATTGGCAGTCTTGTGTCTAAATGATTGCCTTAAATTCGTTATTAGGATATAAATTGTGTTTTATCGACGATTATGTGTTGCCGATCACCACGTTTATTTTATTTATTTTTTGTTATTGTATTCGCACGCAATGTTATGTTAGCGATATCTTTACTGTCAACAATTCACAGTTTGAAAACTTGGTACACTGTAATAATAATAGATTGATTGACCAAGGGTTGAATGATGTATATTACAGGTATTTATCAAATTTAGTTGTCACTTCTACGCAAAAACCCAGACTTCCTGTTAACAAATCATCCATTATTACAGCGGGTGGTTGGTTTTTGTGCACTGGGGCTCTCTGATATAATCTGCATTACGAAGCCTATTTGAAGTGGCGTCCTGTTCAGAGTCATGCATGTGTCCTTGGCGTCTTTCCCTGTTGGCAGTGCCGGTGGGAGTGGTTTGCTTCACGCATTTGGGCATTCATCCCCTATCAAACAAACAAATCGATTTCGTCGGTGCTTAAATCGGTCTCTCAAACACACAAAGTAGGCGTAATTTTTGTGTAAATAGGTGGAATTAAAACACTCGTCAAAGGCTTGGTTGTAAGTATGCCCTAAGACCTACCGTCTGTCAGACGTGCTACCCGCATTATCTCAAACACGTCCCTTATAACTGCTTTCTCAATGCGGAATTATCTAGCACTCAGACGTGATTAGTCAATATCTTCTGTCAACTTACGCTTACTTACCCGTAAAACCAAGACACGGATCGACATTACTGCCAACAGTTCCAATCAACATTAGGAGACGAGATTACGGTCAGGTTTTAGGCTGGATTCTCAACTTTGTAGAAAACTTAGCAAAAGACTTAATTTCGAAGTACAATTCAATGCTGGTGATCTCTTGGTATACCAAGATACGCCCACTGTTTTGCTTTGGTAGCTATTATAATAATGTTGCTAAAAGTAGCTGTTAAATAGAAACCCTTGTGATAAAATGTAGACAATTGCTGTCGTAACACAATAAGAGTGGACGTTCAAGTAGATGAAAGTCTATCCAAATGCAGTAACTAATTTAGTTGTATTGCCTGTAGAGTGATTTCTACTTTATCGAAGCACATCATACGTTTACAAGTTTATTGTTAAAACTGAATCGCCGTGTGCAAAGATGCATATGGGTAGTAGGAGAGACTATAGATTGACGAGACTGGTCACTTCGACCAATCCAAGGCTGGCATTCTATGACGCGATGTTGTTTACATGGAACGTAGCGCCCCCTGTCTGTAGGTAATCTTTGCCGAGCTTTCAAAATGTCATCAAAAAGCTGTAAAGGAGAAAACCGATGTGAGAATCTGATGCTATGTTATGATTTGCACAAAAACGTGGATTATTGAGTGTTATGATACGTTAAATTTACTATTCTTGAACCACGTTCTGTTACCAAATTGGTATGAAGCATATATTTTTATACTTCTATTATTTAATTCAGTGACTATCTGAACTAATCAGAAATAAATTATCTAATACCCAGAGTTCGCAGAGTGCCGTGGACCTATTTAAATCTAATCAAATAACACAGAATATTCTCGGTGGATTGAACGAAGGTTTACTATAACTCAAGGGAATAAATATAAAACGATGAAACATAAAATAATAATTCAATACTTAAAGACCATCGAGAGTTTTAACGACTGTTGAAGCTTATATATTACTTACGATTCAGTATATTTAATTGAACCCTAGATTTGCAATTCCTCTATTTTCATTGGTTCCTAGATCCTGTCTTTTCTCTATTTAACAACTTGCTTCCAAGCCCGAATATCTCACTCCAACCCCAACCAGTTCACAAATCCCTCTGTGACTAGAACTGCAAGCCCCACTCCCTTTACTCTACCTAGTAACTACCTAAAAACTGGTTTTAAATCCCCGTCCGAAATTAAGCTAGACCCAATGGTCAGTTTTGATTGGTCACTTGGCGTTACATAAACTCCATCAGTCGTTTGCCCTCTCATTGGTCAATAATATGTAAACCTTTAAAAAACACATCTTGGCATTGGCCTATGTGAACGAACAATTTAGCCATCTACCTGATTTATTCTCGTAGATTTTGTAAGGCTTTCAAAGACAATGAGTTCATGTTAGAATGTTATGTTGTAACTCGGTCGCTTTTTGACTCTCTGTTGCAAGTTGAAGAAGAAGTGATTGTGAACGAAATTGAGTACCTCAGAAAAACTATGCTGAAAGTATCAGTGCTAATATGGTTAAGTCCCACGCTGTCAGGTCTTACTTCAGCCCTGCTTTCATTGGTGAACACTAGTACATCCTCTGGAAGTGATTGACTATGTCACACACATACAAACGGAACGGCTATAAGAAATAAACCAGTTGCTTAGAATTGGACATAACCACCCCTGACTTCAAGTCTATACGTTTCTCTGAATTGAGTTTCATACCAGAAGAATAGAAACCGCGAAGAACGGACATTACAGTTTCCAACAGCCTATTTCCAGTCTATGTCCAGCCTAGTCCTGTAAACAAATCTAAGTTTCTACTCTAACTTACCAGACGGCCCATTAAGAATACGGTGTAGGTTGCAAGGGAGTCAGCAAAATAGCACACGTCCAAATATAATGACTGTTGGAAATAAACCCAGTTGCATAAACCCCCTCTGTTGTGTCGAAGAATTCTCATACCAAAAGATTACAAATCGCGAGTTACGGAGATTCAAATGGGACAATAAAACACACTAAATTTCTTATTCCAACTCACCAGGCAGTCCACTGAGAATCCAATGTATGCTCGCAAAACTGTACCTTTACTAGTAGGCCTACCTGTACAAATAGTATGGCAGGTGGAGTTAACCCAGTCATTTTTTTTTTTAAATTATAATTGGGCATAGTCACGCCTATTCTTAAAACCAAGCTATACCTTGGTCAACTTTCATACAAGAATACAAACAGTGGGCAACGGATATGTATAGGGTGGTAGATTCAATAGTGTATTTCAAGACTAGTACATTAGCAAAATCTAATCCTCAACTCTCATCCTTTCAGACGGTCCATTAAGAATCTAGCAAAGGTCACAAAATAAGTCACACAGAATAGACCCAATAATGTGTGTCTACCGTTCCGTAGTATAGCAGAGGTAGCTGTTAAAGACTTGTATCCGTGTGTTGTCCCTCTTTCTTCACGTGCTTTAAGCTTTGTTCGTCATTACGTTGTTTTAAATACTTTAATTGAGCTGAAGAATGAAACTATCATACGAGATTATGGTACGCCATCAATAAAAACACGAAAAAGCAGGACATTATTTCCACTAAAAATGTGAAGAACGTGATCTTTCCAGTCAAAGATTTGATCTTAATAAATAATACGGAAGACAAAACCAAGGAAAGCAATACGTGGCATGCCCTGAACTTAATGATGTACACTGATGGTGTTTACTTAAACCAGCCCCTTTTCAACCAGTAGCATACTTTGCCTCTTTATTCGTATTGTGATGTCCCCGAAGTTAGCTAAATACTACACGAACAAAGAGTAGGGCTGGTAGAATTAACACAGTTAACACAGAATTAACACGACAAGCCCACTTTATGATCTCGATGGCATGGAATGCATTGTCCCTGTCTTGTATATTAAACATGCTATATACAGTTTAGTCCATTAGTCAATTATAATTATCAAGTCACTATACAGACGGTCCATTAAGAATCAAACAAGTCTCCCGAATTGATCCAATAGTTTTATCGGTGTATAAAGTCCCAGTTTCTTTGTCTGCTTAAGGCATTGTTCGCCATTACCTTGCTTTTAATATTTTAATATAGCTGAGCAAAAAAGCTTTCGGGCGAGATTATGATTGTTTGGCAACGAAGGCTTATTCACCCTCCATAAACCATATCACGGAACATCATGATATTCTTTCCACTGAATGCATCCTGGACGTGATCTTTACAGTCAAAGATCTGATCTAACGCTATTTGTGACTGCAAATAACATGATGCATAAAATCAAGGATAACACAACGTGTTACCCCGTGAACTTAGTGATGTGTTCTAATCAGTTTTACTTAAACAAGAACCGTTCCATCCACTCGTATATCTTGCAATTTTATTTTGACTTCCATGAAGTCAGTTAAATATTACACATACAAAGAAAGAGGAGGGCTGGTGAAGTTTACACAGATGTTTAGACAGAACTTGACATAGCAACTTCGGATTAAATCCCCTTATATGTATAAAAGCTCTCGGCAGACTAATATACCAGAAGAATACAAACCGTTTGAACGGATATTTAGAGTAGGGTAGATTCAACAGTCTATTTCTAGACTAGTCTATTAAGCAAATCTTATTCTTAATTCTAACACCCCAGTCTATCCATTAAAAATTCAATGTTGTTTACATAGAAGTCACTTACGTAGACCCAACAAAGTGTGTATACAGTACTTCAGTATAATAGGGCGAGCTCATTACAGACCTTGTTTTTATCCGTGTATTAAGTCCCTCTTTCTTTCCGTGTCTTAAGTGTTGTTTGTCATTACATCGCATTCAATATTTTACATCGCATTCAATATTTTAAATTAACCAAACAGTAAAGCTTCCTCACGAGATTATGTGAGACTGCTTGGCCAGGGACGTTTCTGCATCCTCTTTTAAAGCAAATCAGGAAACAGCGCGAGATTTTGTTTTCCACTAAAAACATCAAGGACGTGATCTGTCCAGTAAGAAGTTTAATCTTAGGCCGTTTGTCGATGGCAAGAATATGAGGGATAAAAGCAAGGCAAACACAACGTGGCCAGCCGTTAACTTAGTGATGCCCAATAATCGGTTTTACTAAAACAAACCCCGTTTCATCCACTCGTACATTGTGCCACTGTATTTTTTACTTGGGTGACCGCGAAGTCAGTTAAATAGTACACGTACAAAGAGTAGGGCTGATGGAATTTACACAGAATTTAGCCTAGCAGATTTCACACCAGAAGAATACAAACTGTAGGAAACAGATATGTTCAGGAGAATAAATTCAACAGCCAATGTCCAGCGTAGTCCATTAACAAATTCTCAATAGCCTACAAACCTTGTTTTTATCCGCGTCTTTCTTTCCCCCTTTAAACGCTGTTTGTCATTACATCGCATTCAATATTTTACAATGCATTCAATATTTTAAATTAACCAATCAATAAAGCCTTCCGACAAGATTATGAAAGATTGACTATTAAACTAAATCACGGAACAGCATGAGATTATTTTCCCTAAAAATATCGAGGACGTGATTTGTCCAGTTAACAGTTTGATCTCAGGCCGTTTGGCAATGGCAATGCTATGAGGGGTAAAAGCAAGGCAAACTCTACATGCCGTGATGTCTAATAATAAGTTTTACTAAAACAAACTCCGTTCCATCCACTCGTACATCTTGCCACAGTCCATCCTAGTCCATGGACAAAATATAATATTCTCAAGTCTAAGTTTTCATACGTTCCATTAAGAATCTAATGTAGGTTGTCAAAGAGTAACTTAAATAGACCCAACAATGTGTTTCCACAGTACTTCAGTATAACAGTAGTAT
Source organism: Katharina tunicata (assembly GCA_032466195.1). Taxonomy (NCBI): domain Eukaryota; kingdom Metazoa; phylum Mollusca; class Polyplacophora; order Chitonida; family Mopaliidae; genus Katharina; species Katharina tunicata. The sequence goes on from JAVFBZ010212356.1 coordinate 11,052, forward strand.
TTAGTGAGAATAACTTCAGTCTCATTACAGACCTTGTTTTATCCTTGTAGTATGTCCACATTTATTCACGTGCTACAAGCTTTTTTAAAATACTTTAATTGAGTCATACAATGAAGCTTTCGAAGATTATGCGAGATTGTTTGCCAACGAAGCCTTATTTATCCGCCATAAAACTAAATCACGGATCAGCACGAGATTTTTCCCCTGAAACCACCAAGGACGTGATCTGTTAAGTTCACGGTTCTATCTAACGCTTTTTCTGGAAACAAGGAATCAAAGAACGTGGCATGCCGTGAACTTAGTGCTGACCACGAATTGGTTTTAGCTTAAACAAGCTCCATCTCAGTCACAAGGGCGTTTGCCAATTTATTTTACTTAAATTTCGCTTGCGAAATAACCAAAAAAAAAACAATAACAATAGCATACATTATGCTTATTCTACTCTAGTCTTTATCAGTTCCAGAAAGACCAACTGTACCAAAAATAGAATCAATAATACACTGGATTCTGTCTTATGGTACCTGGAAGTACTAAGCTTCAGTTCCTTCGTATGTTCTTGAAACATCGTCCTCATTGCTTGGGGCTCGAAGATTTGTTTATGTTTCTTTTCTCCTCACTGAAATATTTATGACATATATACTTCTGTCCTTCAGATCCCCACAAGGATTTTATGGCCGGAAAGCATTCGCGCCTTACAAATCAGACTACAAGAATTATTTACAAGATCCGTATTATCATGTGAATTCCCTAGGGTGACATGGTATGGTCGAGTTGAAACCTGTTCATTCTGTAGTATCATGTTATCAGGCAATTCTATGTTTCCACGTATTGTTTTGCTGACATTTTCAAATCCACAAATAAATACGTGTTTTAAGTCAGTTACTCTGTTATATCCTGTGGGTTTGGTTAATTCTCTAAGTAATTTAGGTCGTTTGAGAAGAATTCTTGCCTGGAATGAGAGGCGTCTCAAATGTAGTAGTGTCAATGTTATACCCGTTAATGCGTAGAACCTTTCCACATACGGATCTGTCCAACGTGTTTCTAAATTCTGATACATTTTTAAAAAAGTATTTGGTAAATTGAGTTCGTTTCCTAAGCCAGATGATTTTTTCGATGAGATCACATGGCATCCCTAAATCCAGCACAGAAATAAACCAGACACTTGTCGAATGAAGAAAGATATCAATATGGTATAAATGTAGACAAGGAAAGGGGTGCATGTCTCCACCGGGATTCGAACCCGCGGATTTCACTACGGTAGCACTGGCACAGGAAAATGAGTGTCTTTGGATCCGTATATTAGCCAATATTAGTTAATTATTTGGTAAATAACGTAAATCCGCTTCTGGCAATTAATATACAAAATTAAAATTTGATGACAAAATAGACGCCTGTATGTTTAAATGGAGTAGCTAATTAAGAGCCCATCAATGAAGATGTGATCAATATCAGCGATGGTATCGAAAATCAATCAACAGGTGATGGTTTAAGCATTCAAATAATATCTCTTAAGTAATGTACAGAGGATAGGAATATTGCCTCCAAATACAGCAGACATAATGTATATTATTTGTTACACCCTCTGGCTGATTGGGTATACGGGTGGATATTTCCTCGAGAAGAATCATATTTTTACGAGCCTGTAGGGCGAGTGAAAATATGATTCTTTGAGAGGAAATATTCACCCGTTTACCCAATCAGCCAGAGGGTGTAACGAATTTATAACCATGAAGAGCTTTAAATCAGCAGCATTAGAGACGAAAGTAAGAGCCGCCGGACATATAAATGCCTACAGCTTGTGTTGCCCAATATTCGACGCTCGATGCGCACAAAATCAAGGCAGATTTCAGCCGCTTGAGCACGCTTTTGTCGGCTGCTCCGAAAGCATTTAAATAGCTGATTTTCAAAATCGAATCGAAAAGGGTACGTTAAAACGCGTTTAAACCCATCAAAAGCCTTATTCAACTATAT